>JAFEMH010007586.1:0-83900 GCA_022495995.1 Adenophora triphylla var. japonica
AATTCCTACACTTTAGAATTTCGTGTCTCACGTGGTTCGACCCGACTTACCCTATTTACAAATCACTTGTAGATAGTTGAGTTGGAAATTTTTATTTTTTTTTTTTGACGTTTCGACGTTCGTCAACAATGCAATAGCTCGGCCCCCGAAGCACACTGTGTTGTCAAACTGGGAAGCAAGGAAGGGGAGGGAATAAAGCAAAGCATTAAACGCATTTATATACAATAATGCCACTGAAACAATTCACACACACACAAATGAAGGAATTGAATGTTGAACAAAACCACGCACGAGGATTTTGACACACTTTTGAAAAACAAGTTTCCGGTCCCAGCCCAGTCGCCCTTTGAGATGAGCTTGCTCGCCGAAAAATAAAATAATTTTTTAGGAGTGATCGCCACGCCGTTTTTAAGGAAACATTGAAAACCTTTTGAAATGAGAAAATGGAGTCCGAGAGTCGGGTTACGTGTTGGGAAGAAGCTAGAGAGTTTCTGCCCTGAGCCAGCGCCTGCGTCCGTAGAGCGAGTCTTTCTATGTTCAACATTCAAAACATCCCAAACATTAATGTGTGCGAATTTGTGTGTCAAAATATGTAATAAAATGCATATTAATGCTTTATTAATAAGCAGGAGGAGTTACAACTTGTAGGCCATTTACTCCGGGAGGCCCGTCCCGGATTACATCTTGTGAGCCTTTTAAAGTGGGGGCCAGCACCGCTTACAATTGATGAACTTGAATTACAAGGAAATGGAGTTAAAACAGGTCTGTCCAGGGCCAGTGATGTCATACGACACGGGAAGCTCAGCTCGAGGGCCTTGGGTGTCATACGACACTGCAGGATTACCCGGGAGCGTGGATGTCGTATGGCAACGGGATGCCACTTGACCCGGGCTGTCTCTTACAAAGGGGTGGATAATGCCACCAATACCGATCTAAGGCTAATTGAACTACGAAATTACACTAATTAGAGCACGGAATCACAAGGCGGACCAACTTGGCGTTGACCGGGAATCAATGAAGTCAAAGCCGACTTCTGGGCTATGTACTGTGTCGTATGACACCTGAGGACATCAAGGAGCCTTTGGATGTCATACGACGAGGAAGGTCGCCTACGGTTAGTGGACTTCGACCAAATGATCCAAAAGCGCCCAAAATGATAAGGATTAGACTAAAATGCTAACTTAAAAACATTAAAATGACGATAACAAATGAGTATTGTGGGAGGAATCATGTGGCTTTTTGATGGCCGAATGTGAATGATCACATATTTTTGGACCATGATCATGGGACCATCACCTCCTAACCCAAACAAAGAGGATCAAGATTCGGATGAGTGTGGTATAATAATGAAAAGGCTGAAATAAAAGAGTATTATGGGAAGGTCGTGGGGTTTTGGTGACCCTGATGTGAATGATCACATTTCTTGGGTCACAATTAAGACCCTCGCTTCCTAACTCAACAAAAAATGATCAAGATAGGAACTCGGATGAGTGTGGATATGGAGCGATCCGCACTCACCTTAGCATTCAAGCACCCCGCTTTATATCGATTACTAAATAAGAATATGCATCATGACTAGAGGAATCACCGGAAATTGAACATGGATATCAAATAATGACAATCGGCAACTAACAACAACCAACTGTCTCCAACCATGAGATTAACGAGAGATCGAGCAAAATTGCATTTCACATGAGTGGCCCGGATATTGAGGATCCACACTCTACGTGGAAGTATTCGGGATGACCGGTACAACGCATGCAACATACACGGCCAAGAAGTGTATTATCATGAAAAACTTGATATAACATTCGTGAGACCGAGGAACAAAACATATTCAACCAAGTTCGAAATCCAAACAAAGCTGAAGTCTTAGTGGAAAAGCAATTGAAATAGATAATGAAGACACGAGAGAGAAGAAGGTTAAGATTCGATTACCCATAAACGTAGTGTCCACACAGCCACTTCCTATACCACGTCTGTATAGGAAGCCTTCTAATCTGACTTCAAAACCACGGTAGATTCGAACTCTCGGATGGATCTCGAAGAATTAAGGTCTTAAACTCCTCGGAAGATCCCTTTGTCCCGCGAGAGAGGCGGCTGCAATCTGGACTTGAACACCCTTGATTGTTGATGAGGTTGAACCGGCCTAGGATGCAGAACAGAGGAGGAACGGCATCGGTGTATTTGGGTGAGTGAGCGAGGGATAGAACCAGTGAGGATCGATTCAAATAGAGAGAGAAGGATTTGCTGGGTTTGTGTCTAACTCAGAGAAGGAGATCGTTGCTGAGGACGGTGAAGAAATTGTTGATGGCTTTGGGGTTCACCGTCGACGTCGAGGTAGGAGGAGGTGGATTCCAGGAAGCTCGTTGCTGGAGGTAGAACGGTGATGGGCGATTGTGGGATTGGTTGTCGGAAAATGGGTTTAGGACGGGGGTAGAAGGCAATCGGTTTTGGGGATAGCTCAGCCGCGAGGAACGATTGGAGAGAGCGGTCGTTGCTTGGTTGAGGAAAGAGAGAGAACCGGTGATGCAGCGGTAGGTGTTGATCGGAATTGGTTGAAGGGAATTGGATTGCCGCCGTGGCCGGGAGAGAAGGGGAGCGTTGATTTGGAAAGTAGATAACTGGTTTGGATGATGAGGATGATTTAGGGAGAGAGGGCTGTTGAAGACGCCATTTGCATTTAGAGAGAGAGAGCTTGGAATGGAAATTTGCGTCTAGAGAGAGAGTCTCTAGTGAGAGAGATCCCCCCTTTTACAAATGAGATAAATCCCTTATTTAATATTGACTGAGAATCTATTTGGAGTGTCGTATGACACCGGTCTCCTTGCTGGCAGAATGGGCCGAAGGGAGGCAGGCCCAAAACTTAATGAATACAAATAATTAAATAGGCCCAAAACCAATATTAATAAAATAAGCAAGCCCAGAATTAATGCAAATAAATAATTAGGCAAATCAAGTAAAGCGGACCCAAAAACACGAGTTCGGGTCGGGGTACTCACACACAGCGGCTACCTTTAGCCTAAGTCCCTGGCGGCTACCTTTCATCATCAACAAAATAGTAGCCTAAGTCCCTAGCAGTTTGCCTTTCTTCAAGAAAACAAGAGCCTAAGTCCCCGCGGCTACCTTTCTTCATCAACAAATAGTAGCCTAAGTCCCCTGGCAGCTACCTTTCTTCATCAGCAATTGTAGCCTAAGAACCTCCGGCGGCTACAACCCTCCATCAACATCAGCAATTGTAGCCTAAGACCCTCCGGCAGCAGCAACTCTCCATCAGCATCAGCCGTAGCCCCAGTCCCTCCGGCAGCTACAGGTAAGTACAGCACAGGAATGAAAGCTTATCTCAGTCAATTAATTTTCTTAAAGCATCAACAAATCTTTGGGTGACTCCTCGGACAGTCGAATCTTTGGGTGACTCCCCGGACAGTCAATTCTTCGGGTGACTCCTCGAACAGTCGATTCTTCGGGTGACTCCCCGGACAGTCGAGTCTTCGGGTGATTCCCCGGATAGTCAAGTCTTCGGGTGACTCCCCGGACAGTCGAGTCTTCAGGTGACTCCCCGGATAGTCAAGTCTTCGGGTGACTCCCCTAACAATCAAATCTTTGGGTGACTCCCCTGACAGTCAAATCTCTGGGTGACTCCCCTAACAGTCAATCTCTGAGTGAATTCCCCTCAATAGTCATCCAGACCACTTCGGTCTTTCTTCGGGATGTGACCCCCTGCACCAAGTGGCTCACTCTATCTGAACTACGACCGGCTTGATTCCCTCATGGGATACGTAGGAATCCTTTCTCAAAAGGTCCAGCCATCCGATCTCATCAATCATTTTCCACCATCTGCCATATCCCCAGTCGCTCATTGGGATTGGAGTCCTTCTTGTCGACAACCTCACTTCTTCCATAAGTGACGTTGCCGAGGGGCTCTGCGAGTACGCCAATCCAATTCGTGGCCTTTATAGGTGCATTTTAATATGATAAAATTGCACTAAGGGGCGTTTTGGTAAATTCTCAGTCCATTCCAAGACTTTTCGAAAACTTTTTATAAGTTTCTTGCGAAGGAAGTACTTTTAACTATTTTTCTCAGGTAAAAGGTCCTATAAGGTATTATTCAGTTTGGACTTGTGGGGAATTACCTTGGAATGTTCCAGAACCAGGTCTTTGGCGCCAGAAACGGTTATTGGCTTGCTTAGTCGTGCGACATCTCGAACCACGGAAAATGGAAGCAGAAGGTCATGCGACATAACTTGCCCATCATCAGTAACCTATAAATAAGACCCTACCCCTCTCATATCTGGATCCTCTTTCTAGCTCCCTACTGTTACCCTACCAAAATATGCCCAGAAACCTCTCTCCCTCCTAAAACACACACAGCACACACCAATTCCCCTTGAATTCTCTCATCCCTCATTAACAATTCACTCATCTCCCTCTCATACATCCATACACACCATTGAAGATCTAAGCCCAGAAGCTCCTCTTGTGTTCAAGTCCCCATCTGAAGCTGATTTGAAGGTCACTACACCTAACTTGGTGTAGTGATTGTGGATCTACAAGGGTAACAACTCCCTTCCCCTTTTTCTCTCATATTTGCCATCTTGCTTGCTTCATTGCTATCTCTTCATCTGATTCGATAATTATACTCCATCTGTTCCTAATTGTTGAATCACAATCGCCATCTCTCTGTTTAATTCGACTTGCTTGGTTTAATTGATGTTCATGATGTAATTTGGATCATATTTGTTGCTTGTTCATCAAGGGAGTGTGGATCTCTCCATATCCACACCCCCTTGGTCGAACAGTTATTGATTCATGTATTTTCGAAGTTGAATTGATGTTCTAACTTGATCTGTATTGATGTCTGTTCATTCTATATTTCAAATTTTAAGGTTCCTGCAGAATCGGTAACATGTGTCACGCGACACAATTGGACATGTGGAGTCCTGTGTCACGTGACATAAGTAGCCCTTTGCAGAAATCCCTATTTCAGTTGTAATCTGTTCCTGAGATCGTTCACATATTAAGGGAGTGTGGATCTCCCCATATCCATACCCCTTGATCGATCTGAGGGTGATTCATGCGCTGGCTGAGCTAAATTGTTGATATAATTAGATTTGGATCGATCTCAGATTATTACGTGCTCAATTCTGTAAGGCTTCTGCATATGACAACCTGTGTCACGCGACACAACCTGCAAAGCAGATCCTGTGTCACGCGACACAAGTTACCATTCTGCAGAAGTCATTTTCCAATTGTAATCAGTTCATAGCATTGTAACTGGGATGTGGCCTCCCATGGTAAATGGTTCACAAGATGTAATTCCTTCAGTTGAGAAATAATAACAAAGCATTAAAATGCATTTTATCATATATTTTTTCTCACACAAATTGCACACACATTTGAATGTTTTGGATGTTGAACATAGAAAGACTCTATTACGGACGACGCATGTTGGGTGAACTCTCGGTTATTCCCAACACGTAACCTGACCCCCAAACCCAATTTCTCTTTTCAAAGGTTTTCAATGTTTCCTTTAAAACGACGTGGCGACTCCCATTTACTCATTTTTTCGGCGAGCGTACATTCACCATCCTTCTATTTGTACCCTAGTCAAACAATTGTTAGAAAAAGACACGGAAATATATATATGTAGGGGCACATTTTTGAAAAGTGGGAATGAATCCTGATTTTGTGTAAAAACGCGCTTTGGGTTTGACTCTTTTGAGAGAGTGTAATCATATCAAGGTTTGTAAATAGTGTATGGAAGCCCCTGCTAATAGAAAATCAGTGTTTAGCTCTATACTCCTATTTTGTAGAATAAAGAAGACTTAACGAGACATATGAAAACTTGTTTTATTCACAATGATCACAAGACTGCTTAAAACCCTTTGTTAATGTTCGGGTTATTCAACCACTAATCCTGATATGAACAAATATTTTTAATACTTAAGAGGAGAAAACCAACCGATATCAAGGATCAAATTTAATGGAGTATCACCAAGAGACACAGATGCGAAGCCCCAGTGAGGCATTTACGGAAAGTGTTTTTGGGGAACAGAAAGGACATGAATTTTCACAAGAGTAGGACAAGTTCCTAATCTTGGAGAGGAGATGACACATGCTCACATAAAATGACAAATGAAAGAATTGAATTTGCATAATCTCTGATTGATGGTCTTGAACCAATGGTGCATTAAGCTCCAATTTAAGCAAGCAATGAAGTTTTAATTTGATTTAGACCTTGATTAAATTGGGACTAGATTGCTATTTGGTAGGGACTGTAGCTGGGTCTTAGGGTTTCGATCGGCCATCGGGTAATTTGGATCTTTGTTTGCACCGTGACCTTATGAGATGAGAGGCTGGCTAGGCTTTTTACTGACTTAAACCTCTAAAGATGAGAGGTTGGCTTTCGAGGATATGTTTGGGATTTTTATGGCGGGGAAATTGTGGTTGCATCTTCCCTGCCTCTAAGAATGAGAGGTCAAATTTGGCTTCGGCGAGTTCAAAGGTAATGGGAGTATCCTCTGAAAGTGAGAGGATGGTTGGAATCGGTTGGAAGGTGTTGGCGAGGGGAAATCCATGTTGTCTCTTCATGGTTTATGAGACTCCCTTTAAGTAAACAGCTAGATCAAGGTAAGATCTTTAAGAGGGCAGATTTACTTTGAGAGAATCACTAGGGATGAGGGTTTTTTCTTTTCTCTCTTTTTTATTATTTTTTTCATTTTGTTTTTTTTTTTTGAGAGAGAACTTCTGCTAGCCCCTAGTATGGATCGCTGCATTCCGCCATTCTTGAGTTTGGAGGTGGTCAATTTTCCTGAGAGTCATGGGAGCCTCAAGGATAGTCCCTCTTTCTTCTGGAGGTGGCTAAACGGGGTTTCAAAGCATGCCGATCTTGAAATGAAGGATATTGTTTGGTGAGGGTAAGGTAATGGCTTTCCTATGGTGAAAGGTTTCAGCTGCAATCCCTACCGGATAACCTGAATGAAATTAAGGCTTCATTGCTTGCTTAATATAAATTCATTGACCAACGAAATGAAGTGTATGATGAAAGATATGTGAGCATATGAGCCAAATAAAGAGCACAGGAGATGGGAGATATGTGATTGGTAAGCCCCAACTTGAAGAGGATATCGATTGATTTTCTCAAACCAATTAATCTAAATATTAGCTATTTCAAAAGATTATTTATTGAGCAGCACAAGTGATCATATAGAATAAAAACATTTCATTTAAATGTAATGATGGTGTGCAAATGACGTCTCGAGTCTAGGAAGAAAAGAAATAAAGACTTTTATTACTGAAAGAACAAAAACTAGTCCAAAGTGGACTCAACAGACTCATGTCCCAAAAGGGACATTCTAGAACCTACGAAAATTGAATGACTTCTTCAACCTTGGATAGAAGGGTACCCTGGGATTCTGACTTTCCCAAACTCTATGTCATTCACAACTCTATCATGTTGACCTCATTTTTTGGAAGGGGATTGTTGACAGTGTTGGGGCAAGGACCCTTCTCAATCTTCTTGTCATCCACGAGCCCTTGAATGATCCTTTTCAAAGTGATACGACTGTTGGTGGTGTGGCCGGGATACTGGTGAAAGCGAAAATACTTGCTCATGTTCAAATTTGGGTTGGGATAGGCGGGACTATAGTTCTCAAGTGGTTGAATCATCCCAATTCGAATCAAACCATTGAATGCTTCTTCGGTAGTCATCCCGAGATCATCAAATTTCTGCTGCTGATGGGGCTGAAACTTCCCACTATTCTGAGTCTTTGGACATGCAATCCCATCAAACTCCATCTTTGGCATCTTAAACTTGTGAGGGAGAGCTTTCACTTGTCCTGGATCCACTACCTTGAGTTCACTCATTTCCACGGTCAATTTATCAATCTGCTGCTGCAAGACCTTCATTTGCTCCCACAGAGCGGCGACTTCGGGAGTTACATTAGAAAGCTGAGGAATAGTGGGAGACAGGGTTGAGGAAGGCACATAATTAATTGACTGGAAGAAAGGATTCTCAAAAGGATGCACTGTAGGCAAGGAAGCCGGTGGAAGACCAAAAGTACTCGGGACGTTCAAATTGCTATCAAACATCCCAACTGAGCTTGGCACTTTATTCCCGTACTGATCATAACCATTGAATTGTACCACATTCTGATTACCTAACTGCTGAGAACCTCCTTGAGCTGACAGGTGTCCAAACTGACTTGCACCGGGCAACGGAGGAAAATGCGCATTCTGGACTGAAGAATTCTGTTTTGGAAGCGGAACACTATCAGTCAAATAAGGATCTGATCATGGATACTGAGTTGACCCAAACTGATGCTGCGTATGCGATGAACCAAAACCGTGAGTTAATCCCATCAATGGCTGAGAAAACCCTCCCTGAGGCTGAGACTGATTAAAAGGAGGCTGCAGAAATCCTTCCTGATTGAGCGATTTCCCGAGAGAACGTCGCGACTTTGGTACTGGGACCCATCTTGTAACTGAGGACCACGAAACTGACCACCCGGGAAACCTTCCTGATGCTGGGAACTCGAAAGCCAAAAACCCTGAAGATTTTGCTGAGGCTAAGACTGATAACTATTCTGAAACTGCATCCCAAACTAACTAGAAGATATGGAAGCATTAGGATGCGGTGATGACGTCAAATCATAGAAGTTTGGTTGCAGCCCTCCAACATTGCCAATATCACCTTGAGGATTCAACTGCATACCCTAATTCTGAGCTTGGTTTAGTTGAGATGCCAGAGGAGAGGTCTTACCTTGTGCATTCATACCTATCACATCAATTCCTCGAATGCGCATCGCTTCCATAAAACGCTCATGCATTTCATCTTCCCTAGCCTTAGCATCCTGAGCAAGCAACTTCGCCTCACGCTCACGAGCAAGAGCAACTTCAAGGGTAGCCCGTAACTCTTCAACAGATAAACTATCCGCACTCTGCTGACCCATGGCATGCGAACTTCCAGACTGGTTGGTCATAACATTCTCCGCACTAGAATTTTCGGTCTCCGAATCAGATGAATAATACCACTCGAATACTGTAACTGCCTCCGTTGCCTCGAGAACACGGACTAAACAAGCACCAGAAACTGGAGCACGAACCTAACTTGCCGTAGCTGCAGAGGTAAAGAGCTTTGATAAGGTGTGGGAGAGGGAAGAAAGGGAAAGGAGATGGACTCGTGCAAGCTTGTTATTAATGTTCAAGTAGAAAATGATGTCTTTTAGAAGTCATAGGAACGGTTGGAAAAGGAGAAGCCTTCTTTTTCGCAATCTAAAACTCAAATGGGAACCTAGGGATATACCATTCGAAATATACCAAATGCGTTGTATAAAAAATTAATAATAGTCAATAATACCAATACAAGACCAAAGCTTTCTAGAGCGGACGAGTAGACCAAATTTCTGGAAAAACTTCGGCAGCATGACGGGTATTTCTGAAGAATTTCAAGAAAAAATCTGGCATGGCCTCTCGTCGGTACATGTTGGCACTGCGGCATGATCTCTTGTCGAAATCATGTTGCAATGGCAACATGCCAATACGCGCTAGGTTGTGTAGGTATTCATAGCCTATGATTAAAATTCATACAATTTATTTTAGTTTATTTGAAAATGGTGTATCAAAAACCAATCGTTTAGGGTAGGCTTAAAAAAGTGTGATCCAACCTAGGGTGCATCTAGGGTGCCAGGAATGATATTAGGCGCTCAAACGTAGGTGACATACATCACCGTCCGCGATGCCGTCAATCGCTCCAAAAATGGGATCTATAACTAGTGAGGTAGTGTGCGGTTGACTATATTACAATTTTGAGAAAAAGAATTTTTTTATTAAGTTTTTTGAAAAAAGATGACAAAGGAAAAACAATTCCACTCACACCAGAAACCACGGGGTACAATAAGCAACATATCACAATCTGATCAAGGGACTGCCCTCAATCAAAACCTGAACAACCCTGCATAATGGTCAAATGTGTCGCGGGACACAGGACAGAGCTGGCACGCTCTGTCACACGACCTGGCAAGCCAGGATTCCAGAATCCAAAGCAAGAACAATAACCATCCCTCATCATGGCAAGGACTCATCACATAGCCTCAGCACAACAGCATAAGAACATATAGAAGCATGGAAAGCATGGAAGCATAGAAGCATAGAAGATGCGCACATAATGTCACAACAAGTAACACACAAGAGAATATAAAGGATGTTAGAAAGAACGAAAGCTTGACCCACTATTTGAAAACAAGTTTCAATGATTCCCCAGCAGAGTTGCCACTGAACATACGCCCCGTCCGCATGCAAATGCATGGGAAGTTTGAAAATGGCTTTAGAAAAATGTGACGGAACATACGAGCGTGATTGAGAAAATACGAGAGTCGCCAGCCAATTTTTAAAGGAAAACTTCAAAAAAAACTTTTGTACAGAGAAATATGGGTTCAGGGGTCAGGTTACGTTTTGGGAAGAACGAGAAGTTCACCCAAAATGCCTCATAACGAGTCTTTCTAATCTAACATCCAATAAATTCAACAAGTGTGTGCCATGTGTGAGACAAGATAGAATAAATGCATTTTCTATTAATAATATGAAATAAATACTACTTGTGTACCACTTTAAGCGGGGAGCCACATCCCGAGATACAAGATTGAGGAACAGATTACAACTGAAAGGGCAGCTTCTGCAAAATGGCTAAGTGTGTTGCGTGACACAGGACATAACCTGGCTAAGTGTGTCGCGGGACACAGGACTTAGCCTGGCTAAGTGTGTCGCGTGACATAGGTAGCCATCTGCAGAGGCTTTACAAAATTCATTTGCAGAAGAAACCAAGGAATATTAGGATCAAAGTACATCCTACATGTATGCCAGAGACCACAGATATCACAAGTTAACACTCAAGAGAGTATGGATATGATTGATCCATAATCACCTTGGTGATCAAGCCAAAACACCTCAAAATGATTCAAAAACATGCAAACCATGGATGATTCGCAGAACCAGAGATTATAACAGATATATTATGATCAGAACTTAACAATGACATCAGATTAAGCCTAATTATCAGATTTTTGTATGTAGATTGCATGAAGAAGCAAGGAAAAGAGAGTGAATGAGAGGGAAAAAGTGTGTTACCCTTGTAGACCACGTTTCCTATACCAAGTTAGGTATAGGAACCTTCGGAGATCAGCTTCAGCTTTGATCAAACTCATAATTGTGTGAGAAAGGGAATCGGTGTAGAGAATTGTGAGAGAGAGAGAGAGAGAGAATTGGTATGAGAGAGAGAGAATTGGTATGAGAGAGAGGAATTGTGTGTGTTTATTGTATGTGCACTCTCAATTTGGTAGAGTAACTCTAAGTTGATGAAGAGGGATCCAGAAATGGGAGGAGGAGGCTTTGATTTATAGGTGCCTAGAAATGCCAAAGTGTGTCACGCGACTTTGTGTCTTCATTTTCCATGGCAGGATATGTCGCGGGACAGAAGGAGCCATAACTGCCTTTTGGAGCCAAATAACTGCCCTGGAACCTTCTTGAGTAATTCCTTATAGGTCCAAAAGTCTGGCAAAAGACTGGATTAATGCCCTATAGGTACTATCTCATTAAAGAACTTATGGAAAGTTCTCGAAAGTTCCAGAATAAAATATAAATGTACCAAAATGCCCCTAGTGCACTTTTTATTTTGTAAAAGTCACTGTACGGGTCGCTGTAGCGTTGTGAGGAAAAAGAATTTTTATCCTTTTCGTTTTGAGTCGCCACCTATATTATTCGATTGGAGAAAATAGGAAAACCATTTTGAAAGAGATTTGGGTTCGGGGCTTAGGTTATGAAATGGGTAGGTCAAGGAGCATCCATTTCACCCAATCCGGAGATCGGTCTTGCTAAAGAAATAGAGGTTTTCAAAAGAAGAGAAAAACGATTTTAAATATTATAAACAAAGGTCCATTTAACGGGGTTAAACGGAATGTAGGATCGATTGCTTCGAGACCGTCTCCATGATTTGGAGAGGCTCTAGGCCGATCCTAGATTCTATGGACTTATACCACTCTAACAATCAATTAGAAAGGGATTTAGGGGTTACCTTGCGTGAGGTGATTTGGGCAGAGTTTCGACTCAAGTTTAGAATCGACTCTTGACACGGACAGAGCTTCGCCTCGGTCCTTGACTTGGAGCTTGATGTTTGTTTATCAACAAGGTTGACAAACAAACTATGAGGTGAGTTTTTAGGGTGATTTTGTAGGGTTCTTTCAGGGAAAGAAGCCAACAAAATGTGTGTGTGTGTGTGTGTTGTGAAAATTTGTGATCGATTCCGGGGGGTCTCAACCTTGGAAGTCACCAAGTATTTATAGGGAATGGATAGGAAGAATTGGAGAGGTAAAACCCTATCTGATGGTTCTAGACCCCAAATCTTATTGGTTGGCCGGAGAGATAAAGTTTTATCCCGAAAAGAGGTTGAAATCGACGAGGGAACTGTCGTCTGCAATCTGCAGAGGGGGATATCTCGCGCGAGACACGCCATCTCGCGGCGAGATATTGCTCCTGTGGACAGTTTTGTCCTTTCCTCGTTATCTCGTATGCAGTTTAGTCCCAAACTAACGGTGGTTAGTCAAAACTTAACGAAACATGACGAAATGATGGATTTCTACTTCTTGACTCAAAGCGAGACTTAGAGTGGTATAAGTATGTTCCGATGTGTTCAGAATGGGGTGTCTACAGAGCCCCTCGGTGACATGTCTTATGAAAGAAGTCATGTCGACGATAGAAAAGACATCATTCTGAACATCGGGATGGTCGGACCGCACGGCTTCCTACGTATCTCTATCGGAGAATCAGACCATGACGTAGTTCGACTCCAAAATACGAAAAGGCTGCTTTAGGCATTTTGAAAATCATTTGAAAATCGCGGAGATTTTGTTTTTGAAAAGGTAAATTCATACTGAGGAATCAAATCAAGACCCAATTCAGAATATACCTGCCTGTCTGAAGATTCGCCTGTCTGGGCTCCGAACCTGTGGAAACTATGTTAGAACACAAAGGCTTACCTGTTCGGTCCCCTGAGTCCTGTCGGTTTTGTGACGATTCGCCTTTCTGGACTCCGAATTGGGCTTTTTGTTGTTGGGGATGACGATTCACCTATTTGGGCATTGAATCGGGCTTTTGGTTCGACGATCCACCTGTCTGGGCGTTGGACCGGGCCTTTTGGTTTGACGATCCACCTGTTTTGGCGTTGGACCGAGCTTTTCTGATGACGATCCACCTATTTGGGCATTGGACCGGGCTTTTCTGATGACGATCCACCTGTTTGGGCATTGGACCGGGCTTTTCTGATGACGATCCACCTGTTTGGGCGTTGGACCGAGCTTTTGGTTTGACGATCCACCTGTTTGGGCGTTGGACCGAGCTTTTTTTCTTTGATGATTCACCTTTCTGGGCTCTGAATCATGTGGATTGAGTTGATCTTTGGACAACTCGGTTCTCGGGCGGCTGGTGCCGTACCGGGCGATCGTGCGCATGTCACGTTTGGCTCGTTCCGTGACTTGCGGTGCCGGTTTTTCCACGTTTCCCTGCTAGTTTATCATTTCCAAGGGTAAATGTGTCAAAATTTTGAATTTTGACGTTGCGTAGACGCTTATTGTCGAGGACAATTTGGTCACTTTCCAGAAGGTATATCTCGCGGCGAGATATGATATACCGCGCGAGACTTGTACTGTCGGGGCATATAAACAGCAGCTCTTGCTTATTTTGAAAACATCCTTTTCAAAATTTCCCTCCCTAGCTCGAGCCAAGGTCACTTTCTCTGTGATTTTTCGTGAATTCGCTTGGTATTTCTTCCTCCCAATCACTTTCTAATCCTTCCTCCCTCCATAATCCATGGCTCAAGAACAAAGGAATCCGATTTTGGGGAGCTATTTGCTAGGGAAGGATTACCCTCGCGATGATCTTACCTTCGATAGGCACGCGCACATCTCTACCGCTGTTCGGGAGGGCTTGGTAAGAATTTCTTCCTCACCTCTTGATTCTTGCATTGCATTGAGTTTGAATTCCCTTTCCCTTGAATTCAAAATTTCATCAATGGCTCTTGTTCTTGTTCATGCCTAGAACTAGGTTCCTTTTGCATGCGTCGATTTTGTGTGTTTCTTTGGATGATTGTTGTTGCATTGCATGTGTATGAGCCTCCTACATATCATGGATTGTAGGAGAGGTTGATTCGAATCACGAATGACATTCTTGGGCAAGCTTTTCTTATACGCTTGCCAAGTGTTTGATGAAATGTCCCAATGAAAATTTTCTTCTATTTCATTGATTTCTTGACATGGAATGATTCCTAATATTGCCCTCTCTGTTTTTCCTCTGTTTTGCAGTCGTATAAGTCAACGAAGAATTGCCGAGGAAGCCCAAAAATGGCTAAGGAGGTGTGGGACAAGATCAAGGACCTTGATGGCGTTCGGGATAGGGTGGCCCAAACGGGTCTTCTGACTTTTGTTGACAATCTCCGGGGAATAAGGCGGACTCCCCAAGTTCTCCAGGCTATTCGGGAGAGGTGGTGGGACACTACCCACACCGTTCATTTGCGCTTCGGGGAAGCAACGATGACTCCGACTGATTTTCTGGCTATCACGGGATTAGAGTTTATTGGCGATCCCCTGCCGAAGTTTTCGGGTTATAAGCCTGCGAGTCCAGCTGCGTGGAGGCAGTTGATTGGTTTCCCCCCTAACAAGGTCAAGGGGTTTGCTGCTGAGTTGACACCCCTCCGGCGTCAAATTGAGGAGTATGCTGAGAAGCCAAATGCAGTCACTGATCGACTGGTGAGGGGTGCCCTCTGGTATATTCTTTCTGAGACCATTTTTGCGAACCATTCTTCTACGGCCCGTCTTTCTCTGTTACGTTTGTTGGTGAACCTGGATGAGGTGAGCGGATATGATTGGGGCTCAGCGGGGCTGGCCTACTGCTACCACGCCATGGATGAGGCGTGTAGGAACACCAAGGATTCCCTGTCAGGGTATTCTTATGCCTGGGAGGTATGCCTTTTGATTACATTTACGCTCTCCGTCTCGCATGCTCTGTCCGTGTTTCATACTGAATTTGATTTGTTTTCTTTGTGCAGATATGGGGCTATGCTGTCCTTGGGCTGTATAGATTTGAGTTGGAGAGCCGGGCCCCTTTGTTCCCGGATATCAAGAGGTGGAGCCACCCAAATCGGACCGTTGATGAGGAGGAGGACCAGGATTGGACCATGATGGTGGCGGAGGCGCGGGCTATGTTGGATACCTTCGAGTATGAGAGGCTGGGCCTTTATCCCTGGACCCTGTTGGAGCGGGAGGTGCATCGTGCTTGGGATGCTACTGCGATGCAGAGGATGCTGGCATCTTTGGAGGGAGATACCATGTATCTTGGTGAGCAGGTCTTCCCACAGCATGGCCGGGGTAGCCTGCCATATAGCGTGCCGGCGGATCCGCCGAGGGCGATGTATCCCACCCACTCCATTCCAGAGGATGATTATGCAGGTCCTTTGGTGGGTGATGCGGCGACGGCTTGCGTGATCCCCGGGGCCTCTTATGCGGAGTTTCTGCCTCGGCTAATGGGTCCCCTCCTGGTGGGGGATAGGCGATCACATGCTCGTGGCTCCGCCTCTGCTTCAGGTTCCTCAGCCCCTAGCACTTCTTCTCAGTCTGCTGGTTCTTTGCCATTCGCCCCAGACTTCGGCCCTTTGAGCTATACTTACATGATGGGGAGCATGCCAATGGTGGGACACATCCTGACTCTGGATCATATTCCTGAGGGTTACCGCCTCCCGGCTGATGTCTCTTCGGTATGTTTCTGTTCATATCATATCTCGTATTCGTCCATATAAGTGTATATGTCCGACTTCATCTGAACATTTTCTTTTTCTTTGGTTGTCAGGTCACTCTGTCCGCGGCCGATTACAACCGTGGCGCGACTAAGATGGCGGGACTGATGGCCTTGGTGTCGGACCTGTCCGAGAGGCTGTTCCACAAGGCTTCTTTGGCGTCCTCGACAGTGGCCTCGGCGGTGACCCCTACTTGCGAAGCCAAGAGATCGAGGAGGGATGGCAGCCCCCGTGGCGGTGATGGCGGAGGTGCCGGCGGCTCGGGCGATTTGATGGCGTGATCCCCTCCTTTTCTCTTTATTTGATTTCTGATGATTTGTACATATTGGTCGTGTGGGCCCAGACAATTTTTCTTTTTTTTTTGGTACCTGTTAGGAACAAGTAGGTAGCACAAACAATGGTTTTTCTTAATCCCTAATCCTAGGTCTAAATAGTTAATTAATTAACTTTCTCGACTTTCCATGTTTTTGGAAATGGAATGGAATGGCCGTTAGGCCACAATTTTGAGCTTGAATCTTGGTGTTTTTACTGCATGCTATGAACTGTACACACAGGTTTTTCGAGACTTGCTTCGTCAAGTCGGGGCTAGATTGTTGTTTGAGCAGAACTGTTGCTGTTTTGCCGTAGAGAGTGTTGAGGAAATACTTGACCCTCTCATCAATGTCATCCTCGACGTGAGCTTCAAGGTTGATGCACTTTTGGGTCATGGTCTCGAGTTCACTCTTGACTTCCTCGAGCTCTTCAATCAGCATCTTTGTCTTTTCAGCTTGGATGGATTCTTCCATGTGATGCCACGAGTCATTGTCATTAATTTGCTGCAGGGCTTTGGCAAGTTGAGTTTTGATATCACTTAGCTCCTCTTGCACGGACGATCGTCCACTGTCGGAGTCACTCTCCATTTTCCGGAAATCCCTAGCAATGCGGGTAGAAGGCAAATCAAAGGCTTCTCTCCAACCTCCTACATGTTCCATTTCAGCGACAAGGGCCTTGGTCAAGTCTTGAAAAGTGTGTTATTCAAGGCATTCCTTGGTCATGACGTGCTTTCCGGTAGACATTGTGTTGGGAGTCTTGAAGTTGAGTAGCTTCGGAAAACTGACAGAAGAGATGCAGATATCAGGATCTAGCCCCAACGAGTCGGAAGCGAGGCTCAAAATGGCTCGTGCTCAAATTCAGCAAACAGTAAGCATTATCCTGCGCGAGATATGTTGTCCCGCGCGAGATAACCACACGGAAAGTCGATTTTTATTTAGACCTAATTTTTGGTCGGAACGGAAAGTCCTTTTGAGGGGTTTCTAAGGCCTTTATCAGAACCTAACGACTAAGCAATCAATCCGATTTTTGTAAAACAAAGCCATGTAAGATCGTTTTTCGAAGGATTATACATATATGTATTTTTTTCAAAGGGACATCCGAAAGGGTCATTCCGAAGGGACTTTTTCCGAAGGGACTTTTCCGAAGGGACTTTTCTGAATCCTTCTTTATTGTCAATTTTGCATGGCTTTGTTTTGGTCAAAAACAAGAAAAGATCACCGAGTCAAAACCGACCGGTCACGGAGTGATCCTAAAAGGACAATCTACATGAGTATGTGGCGATGCAGGGCTGGAAGGCTAGGCTCCCCGCGATATGACAATCTAGGTGGATTGAATACGCGGAGTGGGATTGTCCAACTTCGGTGAGACCGGCAACTAGGTGGTTACCGTCATCCGTCCTTAGTGTGGGTCCCGGGTTTATAGAGGGTATGCAGTGCAATGACAGTTATAATATGAGTGCGCGTGTGTGATAGTCAATCTAGGTGATAGAGTAAAATAGAGAGTTTTTTTTTTTTTTTGAAAAATCAAAAGGAAAACAGATAGTGGCCGCACCAAGTGGTTGCCTACGTTTCTCCCAAATTAGGGAGACTCAGGCCATCGTAGTTCCACATAAAGAGAGAGAAAGAGAGATAAATAATTCAATTTACAACTCCCAAATCCCCAATGGACCGGACTTTAATTAAATAAAACCCAATCGCACGCAGTTTATAAATAATAATCAATTATTTAAAGGAAACGAAGGTTCGAGTTCTACACCTTAAGGGAGGCCTTAAGATGCGGGAACTCTGCAGACAATGAATGCTGGGATCCCCCTTGCATGTTCGGCTCTCGTCTTGGACTATGAGACAAACGGGAGAAACCAGAAGACAACCAGATTGCCGAAGCAATATCTCGCGCGAGATATGATACCTCGCCGCGAGACATGCCTCATCTGAGAGCAAAAAAATCGAATTTACAAATTTTTTTTGAAAACCTCTCTTTTAATTTTGACGCAAGTTTAAGCCTCTTAATTTTAAATCCCCAGCGGAGTCGCCACTGTAGCGTTGTGAGGAAAAAGAATTTTTATCCTCTTCGTTTTGAGTCTCCACCTATATTATTCGATTGGAGAAAATAGGAAAACCATTTTGAAAGAGATTTGGGTTCGGGGCTTAGGTTATGAAATGGGTAGGTCAAGGAGCATCCATTTCACCCAATCCGGAGATCGGTCTTGCTAAAGAAAAGAGAGGTTTTCAAAAGAAGAGAAAAATGATTTTAAATATTATAAACAAAGGTCCATTTAACGGGGTTAAACGGAATGTAGGATCGATTGCTTCGAGACCGTCTCCATGATTTGGAGAGGCTCTAGGCCGATCCTAGATTCTATGGACTTATACCACTCTAACAATCAATTAGAAAGGGATTTAGGGGTTACCTTGCGTGAGGTGATTTGGGCAGAGTTTCGACTCAAGTTTAGAATCGACTCTTGACACGGACAGAGCTTCGCCTCGGTCCTTGACTTGGAGCTTGATGTTTGTTTATCAACAAGGTTGACAAACAAACTATGAGGTGAGTTTTTAGGGTGATTTTGTAGGGTTCTTTCAGGGAAAGAAGCCAACAAAATGTGTGTGTGTGTTGTGAAAATTTGCGGTCGATTCCGGGGGGTCTCAACCTTGAAATTCACCAAGTATTTATAGGGAATGGATAGGAAGAAGTGGAGAGGTAAAACCCTATCAGATGGTTCTAGACCCCAAATCTTATTGGTTGGCCGGAGAGATAAAGTTTTATCCCGAAAAGAGGTTGAAATCGACGAGGGAACTGTCGTCCGCACTGTCTAGAGGGGGATATCTCGCGCGAGACACGCCATCTCGCGGCGAGATATTGCTCATGTGGACAGTTTTGTCCTTTCCTCGTTATCTCGTATGCAGTTTAGTCCCAAACTAACGGTGGTTAGTCAAAACTTAACGAAACATGACGAAATGGTGGATTTCTACTTCTTGACTCAAAGCGAGACTTAGAGTGGTATAAGTATGTTCCGATGTGTTCAGAATGGGGTGTCTTCAGTCGCGAGTTGGGAGAGGAGGCTTACTATCCTCTATTTTCACTCCAACTTTTGCTCTAACCCCTGACATTATGTCCTTCACGTCAAAACCAACTTGAGAACGGGACACTTCATGAGACATAAATAATTAGACAAAGTTAAGATGCAGGTAGTCAAGTTGTGGTAAAGCATACCTTAAGACATCTTGAGAGAGCACTTCTCCGGCAACTTGCTAGAACCAACCTCTACACCAATACTCTCTGAAATAAACGCAACTGGAAGTGAAATAAACTTTTGAGCCTCCTCAGCTAGGGCCTTCACTTTCTGGACAATTTCCAAGGAATCCTCACGCCTTGGGAAAAGATCGCTCAACTTGGACACTACAAAACAACCAAAAGTTAGTATCACAAAATCAACAAATTTAAGATATACAGATATTTGATAAGAATACACAAGCTACCTTCTTTCTTCCATTCACAAACCATATCCTCACCCCCCTCTATGGTACTCCTTCTCACAAAGAAAACATTATTCTTCCAACCTTTATAAGAATCTAAAGATTCCACAACCAAGCTATGAGCCTTACTCTTCACCCTAAAACCAAACCTAAAATTTCCGTGAGCCCTAATATCGTAGAAACACGCAAACTCCTCCAAAACGACCCTTAACCTAGTCTCAATACTCAATCTATCTAGAGTAACCAAAGCTCTCCAACCTACTGGCATGAGTTGACTATAAGCAAGGCCGGTGGCTACAATAAAGCGTGTAATAAAAGGAGAACAGGGGAATTTTAGACCTATAGTGAAGGGATACTCAAGAAAACATACCCACTCACTCGAGACGCATTCGGCAGTAAGGCTAAGGTTAGGATCCATGAAATCAACACCTTCAGGAAAGGCGGAATTCTTTCTTAGGGTTTCAATACTGGTTGTGGATAGTGTACACCTCTCGTCATCGGGATGATCTATGACGCCTAGACATGTGAAACCAAAGGGTAACTGTGGACTACGAGCAATTTGTTTAGACTTACCCATCTTAGACAGAAAGAAACAAGAAGAAGATTAAAGAAAGAAACTCACCAAGGTAAGAAATCAAAACCCATTTTTCTTAACTGCCAAATGTTGGAGGAAGAAAGAAAAACTCAGTCAGTGCTTTAAAGGATTAAGATGTAACGGTTTAAGAGACCCTTAGTAGAACTCGAATGCCTAGACCCTATACGCCTAGAAAATTATCATGTCCTAACCGCCTAAATGAATTGATCGTGGGCGCCAGCGGTTAAGGTGAAAATTTCGACTTTTTAACTTCCTTGAAAATTCAAAATTTGGGGGCAATTGTTTGGGGTAGAAAATTCATAGAAACATATTACAACCTGGCATTTCATCCTGAATTAATACCTTGAATCCACATCTTGACTATTCACAACTTGCATGGCCGTTGTGTTTAACCCTATTTTTCAGGAAGTCTAAATCAAGCAGCGAAGACCCCAAGACCAGGTCAAAGACACGAGTCCTACTCCAACAATACACGTCCAGCAGCTTTCAAAGAGGTGATCATTATCTACTTCAACAAACTAAGCCGAGATTCTAGGGATTTTTGGAGTTGTTATCTCTTTTATTTTTTATATTTAAAGATAGCAAACACATGCATGAACACACACGCGCACATCGTTATTCTCTCTGTAATCACACTCACGATCATACCATAATATCAATAAAATACCATCTTCCGAGGTTTTGTGCCGGCGAACAAATTGTTCAAGGGCTTTCCTCGTTAAATACTTTATCTATCGAATCTTGAATCTTGAAATGTTATATTCCATTGTGCCCAATTTCATTCCTTGAAGTTGAATTGCATAAATTTGACCAAAACAGTCGATAAAGTTGGTAATATCCGTGATACTCTAGTTTCTTTACGAGTTATTGCATTTGTGCTAGGCCATCACGCTCGTTAACGCTACCCTTCTTGCGAGCATTGTAAATGGTCCGTATTGTGAACTTGTTATCTTCAAATTTTTGCTTCAATGCAATTAAAATGTCCTTTGGTTTGCTATTTGCATGGGACATATCAGTTACATACTCTTCCTCTGGTTTCAATAATCGACCTACATATGAGTATCCCTCCAAGTAATTCAAAATTGGATGGTTGTGAACACCACACGTCACCTCCAGTGTCCATTCTCCTAATTCGTTGATTTGCCTACACTTCAAACGGAACGGACATCCACAATTTTTGTTCTAGTATCTCTTTTCCTCTGACCTTTTTGTATAACAGTTTGAACACTGTCAACTTCATTCATTCCACGAGATGCTTGAAAAACTTTCTTTTTTTCACGGTGTTGACCACTACGTTCACAAGTCAAAAATAATCTTGGTGTTTTATTTCCCCAACCTTTATTTGATCGACCAGTTACAATCACAATTCCATACTCATTTCCCCTAGCACGTGCCCACTGAATCAAAATGTCCCGAGAAGGAAAGTGCTCTTAAGTTGTGAACAAATGTGTGAAGTCCATTGTCATATCCTCGGTTGTAATCTCATTATTATGTTGATCATTAATACTATCATCCGAAGACATTTTGTTTGAATCATGTTCATAAGAGTGAAAAAATATTAGAAACAATGTCCCATCCTCAAAAGTTGTTTAGAATCAATAAACATTTTTTTGTTTTTAGTTATTATTGTTAAGTATTGCCTCCGTCCCTAACCGAATGTCTAAATTTTCAAGTCAATAAGAGAAACTTTTTGAGTTAAAATTGTTTCTTCAACTCTGCTATAATCGTCGATACTGATCACTAAAACTATCCCATAATTTTCATTAGTAATGAGTAGTAGCAGAAGAATAAGGTGAAGTGATTGAATTACAGAGAATTTTCTTGTAATTGATCTCATCTGATAATTTACAAATACGAACTTCTAATTGTTTCATTTAACTTTGATGATAGCAATGTTATTAAAAAATGTGATATCAGTCCATCAATAATGTATGTATACATTGTTGTGTGTATCACTTTGTTGTTTCCATAACTAGTGTTTTGGATTTCTTCATTTGTTTTATACTAAAATTTACTGGCTTCCTAAAAATAGAATTGTCATTGCCTTCTTATGAAAACAAGATGAAAAGCCGGAAAGGAGTATATATCCTTTTTGTTTCTTAGCAAGTAGATGGTAGGACTAGTGACACTAGGAGTAGGAGTATTTGCATAAGCAACAATGTCTTGTGTATATAACACTAGTACTTATTGGAGTTTAGATAGCGCTTTTTTAGAGCTTAGATAGCGCTTAATAGTGTTATCTAAGCTACCGCTATTCAAGTTAGCATAGAGCTTATATGCGCTACATAAGCTCACGAACTTGGATAGCGCTTTTAAAAAGCGCTATCTAAGCATTTTTTTTTATTTTTTTAGAAATCAACTTCAATAGCATTTTTTATGTGTTCTCTAAGCACTTTTTTTTTTCTACAAATTAACTTACATAGCGTTTTTTATATGCTATCTAAGTACTTTTTTTTATTTTCTAAAAATTGCTTCGATAGCACATAAAAAGCGATATGTAAGGGCTAATTTTCATTTTTTTTCTTGCTGCACCTATTTTAAATTATATAAAAATAAAAATTAATAGAAACTAACAAGCATTCCATTCAACAATAATAATCAACCTTTCATTTATTACACAACAATAATTCTTACAATCATCCAAAAGAGTTATAAACTAACAAGTGTTAAAGATATTTGTTTGAACATCAATAATATCGTTAATATTACAATCAACACTAATTAGAACAAAAAAAAATTGTATTAAATCATGTAGCCATGCATGTATTGAAAAACCAAAAAACCAAGAAGATGATAGGTTGTTGTATGTGTGTTGCTAAAAACTCCAGTCTCACTCTCACGTACTATAGATAACAAAACTTCATTATTTAGCCATTGCATCTTTAAGAAAACTTACTTTTTGCTATGGCTTTCGGCCATCGCATAATGTCTATAAACCATCGCATATTCTTTATACGAATGCAAAATTCATCAAAAGGGTCGTCACCTTAGGCTTTGTCGCTAAAGGTATATGTGACAGCCGCGGCCATCGCGTAATGCGTAACACCTTATGCGATGGTTAATCTAATCTTATAAGATAAATATTATTTTCAATGAAAATATTATTTTCAATAAAAATATTATTTTTAAAATAAAATGCCATCGCATATAGTCATTAACAAAGATAGTATTAACCATCGCTTATAGGCGTCAACAAAGACGATCTTAACCATCGCATATAGTTGTCAACATTATTAGATGGTCTTAACCATCGCATAAAACCTGATTATGTGACTGCAATTGCTATCGTATATTTTACATTCTATACGATGACAACACCCATCACATATTTCGCCAAAATTCTTTGAGATGTGATTTAGAGATGGTACTAGACATCGCATAAACATTTCCCGAAATTTATAGAATTCCCAAAATTTATATAAATTCTATTTTCTCAATTGCTACTTTTTTCATAAAAACTAAAAATAAATAAAATACTCATATATGCATAAACACAAGTTTTATATAAACTTATAACCAAGAGTCATTCTTTGTCCAAAATATATACCAAGTACCTAAAGGTGTCATTGTCCAAAATATATACCAAGTACCTAACCAACTATCATTCTTTGTCAAGGTTTCAAAAAACAAAAACCACCATTCTTTGTCCTAAATAATAATAGGCTAGTAGTCACATGACACTCTAAAACAAAATATTCTCTATAACAAGTCTATTTACAATAATACAACAATACAATAATACAATAAACTCCTTTGAATTAATCTGCGAGTTTGCTGCACTGCTGATGTAATTTTGCTGCTGAAGAATGCCTTCAAATTTTTGCTCTGAACTTGCTGTTTGCGCTGAAACGGCACAGAAATTTCTGCACTGACAACCCTGTTATTAGACAATCATTTCATATCTACAACTAAACAGTTAAGAGTCCTTTAGGGGTAACACATAGTCACGACAAACTGACATTGTAATTCATTTCTTTACTACTTCCGCTGTAAGTAGTATTTGACAAGTCACATATTAAGCAATCTTGGCATTTCATATTCCTCCCTTCCATTTGTCTTCTAAACATTATATTTTTAATCATTTTCTTCAATACACCAATTACTACTAATACCTTTCATTCGAGCATTTGGGGACATTATTTAAAGTTTATACTCTACTTTTAAAAGTACAACTCTTTTTGGGACAAATGAAAAGGGAAAGTGGCTCTTTTTTTGGGACCGAGGGAGCATCAAAGTATATCAGTAAACAAATATTCATTTTCAGAATCAAAAACTTATATGTTGATTATCGTGTGCATAAATGACAATGGGATAAATGCAAGTCCAAAAGAACTAATCAAATTACATTTCTACACACAACCAGAGAGAGAGAGAGAGAGAGACTGATCATTGGAGATAGAAAAAGAGAAAGCAACTAACAAATCATATTCCAGATTTATTGGAATCATAACATGACATTTCCATGGATCCAGCAATTTAAGGGCATATATTTGAATCATAATTTCCAATGTTTCTACCAAGGGAATGAAAAACTCAACCTTCCTTCATCAATTTGTCTTTATCCAAATCTGGAGAAGATGAAGTCAGAAATCTAAATCAATACATAAATCTCTGTAAATGCCCGAAAGCAAAATTCTTATTTTTTTAACCACTCTCTGTACCACACCGATCTAGCGGCTCTGAGTTGTTATAGTTGATATCGCAAAAATAATCAGACCACAAGATTTCAAGTGATACACAGAATGGTATATGAAATCTTAAATTAAAAACACACACATGATATGGAAAGAAAATATGCATTACAGGGAAAGAAAATATGCATTACATGGAAAGAAATGGATCAGGTAAAAGTACAAAATACTTACCAAACAGATGGTGGTGCGAATGAAATCATAAACCATGAGAATAGTCTCCCAATTAGCGCTCTACGGCTTCCCTGTCAGATTGCATCAACATTCTGCCTATAAGAGAGGAAGAAACATAAAGAGTGATCAAATAAGGTAAAGATCCTACAAGGAAGTGACATATAAATTACCATATGTAACAAATAAGCACAAGAGATAACACAGAGATAGTACATTAGGTATCAAGAGAATCGGCATATACGATTTTACAATCAATTTTCCTATTTACAATCGATTTCCTAAAAAAGGAATCCCAATTTTCCAATTTCTGGGTTCCTAATTGACTCGGACGACAATTCTTAGCATTGTAACCGACAGATATCATGAAAGCTTGAGAAAGGTAGATAGATAGAGAGAGAGAACCTATTATTTGCCGAAGGATGCCGGAGGATGATGGAGGAAGACGAAGGAGCCCTAACCGAGCGTAACCGAGCGGCGTGATTTTTAGAGAGAAGGAGTTGCAAAACCCTAATGAGAAGACGAAGGAGGATGACGGAGGATGCCGGAGAAGACGGAGGATGACGGAGAAGACGAAGGAGCCCTAACCGAGCGGCGTGATTTTTAGAGAGAATGAGTTGCAAAAACTGTAACGAGAGAGGAGAGAGAATATTTGTTTTTAACTTAGGTTTCGTCTTTTGTTTCTTGATTTGCGATGGCTTTTTTTTTATTATTATTAAATCTTATTTAATTATTGTGGAAATTGATTTATTATTGAATAGCTTATGAGAAGGCTAAGTCCATCGCATATTTATTAATGCAGTCACATATTGAAATGTCTCTCCCGCCAAAATTGGGCCGCGAAAATTTCCAAGGTTTTTTGGACTGCCGCTCCAAAATGCGACCATTTTGTTTGCGATTGCGTTAGCCATCGCCTAAACATGTCTACTATGACGGCCTTTACTGCCATCGCAATAGGCTATCGCATATTTCTCTTTTTCTTGTAGTGTTTAATTTCGTCAGTGGCGGTTAACGACATTCTCCTCCATTCTGTCCTGTGGATACTCCACTCTCCTGCGACTTAGCTCTTCCATGTCAATCACAACCAAAATATATTACTCCATTTTTTTTTCTTGCGTTCGTAAAGGGAAGACTATACCAAAATGCATCTTGTAGGAAGAGAATATCAAACTTTCAAGATAGTAAATGTCTAATTGATATCTGCTATAGGAACACCTGATAGTTTTTGGGAAGCTCGATGAGCCCAATGTCCGCCAATAACGTTCCAAATTGTGTTTGCATGTCCCTAACACATCAGCACACTCATTAGAGAAAAGTATTCTGAGAGTTTTTGTACTGGCACATAATCGTAAATGTTAAGGACATCTTATTATATATATTCCAATAACTTACAACAGTATAGAGTCAAGTATAACATATTATACAAACAACCAAGCTCAAAGATGATGTGATTCAATTAGCTGCTTCATAAAGAGCAGATGGTAGGGAATCATCCTAATTCCTAGGTCCCCTGGTCGGGTACTCAAGTTACTGAGTGGTGACATTTAAATGAATACATAATTTTCTTCTGCTTGATAATAGTGTTGATGTAATGCCCTAGGCTTTAGTTATGTTTAACTTAAAACCGTTATGTATCGTCTTTATCGTTTGAGTTTATTATTAGATTATTATACATTTTGCATATTTATTGTAATAATCTCCGTCCCTAATTATTAAGAGAATAATTAATATAATTGTCAATGGATAATCATATGATGATTATGTGCATAGAGATGCACATAGAAATTATGGGTACTTGTTAGAGAACAAGTGACTGGACTTGACCAGTATGAAATTTATGTCATGGTCAAATGTCATAATTAAATCTCATATGGTCACTTCATTTAGTCCCTAGACCTGAGATTATCATGACCTTACATATGATGAAAGTCATGTTTGATTTTAGTCAAACGATATCTTAACACGACTTTTATAAAGGCTATCTTTGGCATGATCGGATTCATGATGGGAAGGATGATAAGTCAAGATGGAATTTGTCCCTCGAAAGAGAGATGTTTTGCTTGGGCCCCTCGATGAGTGATAATGATGAAAGTGTGTGGCCACACCCCAATACGATTGGATTATCATTATACTCAGGATCGAGAAAGCATTGAACAAATACAAGTTGACGAGGACCATGACTTGTGTTCAATATAACATCGTGAGACAAAGGGAGAAATGGAAGTGTACCATTGAAAACGTGAACTCTTACGTTATATTATTTGGGTAGACATAATGGATTGCTAGAGTCCGCTTATGTCTTATGAGGGTCGATATGATCGAGCTCATTGTCAACATAATATAATCCTATTGGGTCACACACAACTAGAATGAATTGGTTAAACCAAAGGAAGAATGATTGAGAGTTCCTGAACTGGCTTAATATATCGCGCGACAGAACTTGCCATATGGAGTCCTGAGTCGTGCGATGGACCTTGCCATATGGCGTGTTGGGTCGTGCGACATACTAAGGCCTGAGGCGTTTGACAGACAGTTTCCTAATATTATTAGGAAACTAATACCAATACTAAGGTAGTATAAATATGCAGTCTGTAAACCCTAATAAGTGAGCCGAAATTTTCAATAGAAAAATTCACAACAAAGGTTTCTCTATATCTCTTCCTAAGGTTTAAGAATCTAGCAATTCTCAAGAACCGTTCTTGGTTCATTCTTACGTGTGGATACTACTAGAGGGTCTTCGCTCGTACGACGATCAAGGCCTAGAGTTCAAATTGTTCAAAGCAATCTGAAGGTTCAAAGGTTTTGAAGATCGATGATTGTGATTCAAAATCACACCGATAAATTGTTCGATAGCTCAAGACCGGAAAGCAATTAAGGTTGGTAAATTCTATCTCATAGGAATTCAATTTAATCGTATATAACGGATCTTAGGGCATGGGTTTTGTGTTATTTAGATGCTTATTCCGCTGCGCATGGACCCATTAAACTCTACACTGGTATCAGAGCCCCGTTCGTATGGTTAAGTTTGAATTGGCATGCTAGAAATAAGATATAAATCGTTTATATGCTTAATGCATGTTTTGTATGCGGTAGAATCTTATTGTTTATGTGAAACAATGTGAAAATCATCTTCTGATTATGCTGAATTAAATCTGTAAAAGGGTTGTTTTATTGATTTAATTGCTTTATAATTAAGAATTGATTGAAACTGGAAATCTGCATATGGCAATCTGTGTCACACGACAGAGTTGGCCATGGATTGTCTGGTAGCTTCTCTAGGTCGCGCGACATATCGAGCCTCTGAAGGTCTATGTCACGCGACATAGTTGATCTGTGTCACGCAACACTCCAAGGCCAATCTGGGCATAATCAGTTTGTTAGACAATTCTGCTAATCTGTGAATGTGTTTTACAATCTGATATGTTTCTGTCTTTAATCTGGATGCTATAAATTTCTGGAGATTGGATTTATAGGACTATGCTATAATTCATTGTTTATGCATGCTTAAATAATTTAAATGTGTTTTTATTAATTGTTGCGATGCATGAATTATGTGTTCTTAAATGTTAAGAATTTTATTAGATGTTTATTTGAAACATTGATTCATAATTTCCTAAATGTTTAGTTGAAACATTAAATTTTGGTTTTCTGATTGTTTATGAGAAACAAGTCAGTTTACGCAAAATTTGAAGGAATCTGATTGTTTATGAGAAACAAGTCAGTTTACGAGTCTGATTGTTTATGAGAAATAAGTCAGCATATAAAGTATTGATTATGTTGCATTCAAATTGATAGTATAATTGTGCATGACTAGGAGAGTTCTGTCGAAGAAAGATTTGGTACTTAAGCAGTCCTTGTGGCTCACCTATTTTCCTGGGAACTTACCTAGTGTACATTGTGATTATCTTTGTTGATATGCTGATAATCTACTTTAAAGAACCTTCATTTAACTTTTAAGTTCTTTATGCCAATCCATGATTAAAACACTTGAGACCACTCGGATAGTTTTGGGTGGGCTTGCCATAGCAAGGTGCTTTGATTCTATTCCGTTTGCGAGCAAGATGAGGAAATGGTGGTTCCTATACGTTTAAAGTGGATGAACTTAATTGGGTTATCAAAATGGTTTTGGACCCAAGGCATAAGATGAGATTAAAATATGCTAAGACATATGATGTCTTAAATGAATCTCATAAAAGATCTAAGAGTCATATACGATATGATTGATGTTTTCTACCTAATTAATTTAATCTTGAGCGGTGCGCCATAGCGTACTTGAGATTAAATTAAAGTTGGATCTTTGCCCATTAAATACATATTATGCTTATTTGCATTAGAAGGTGTATGATTTAGTGGGAGTATTTGTAAAATACATTATTTGCTCTTAAATGATAAATGTGTTGGTATTGATATGTGTTCATATAATTTGTATATTTTGTTGTAGAAGTAGCATTACATAATGATAATTGCAATTTGTCCTTATGAAGGACAAAGTTCGGAAGGAACTATACATATAATTCTGATTGGATCAAAAATGTGTACGTTCTTGACGAATTCGTTCCTGTTGAACCTACTGCAAATGTTGCAAAGGGCAGATAAGGAGCAACATTAGAAACATGTGGATGATTCTAATGGTATTGCTTGCCTTATACTTGCCACCATGGTTGAAGCTCTTATGAAGAACCTTGAACGCATGGAAACTGCTTTTGTTCTAGCACAACGCAAAAGGAAATGTTCTAAATGCGAACTAGGCAAAAGATGTATGTTGTGGTGAAGCTCTTAATTCATGAGATGAAAAAAAGGAGCAAATCGCAAATGTGTTAATGGTTAACACAAGAAAGGGGTTCAAGAGGAAGGAAAAGAAGGTAAAGCAAAGGTTGCTAAACCTAGGACAAAAGTTGTCAAAGCCAAAGAGGCTAAACCCAAAGTGTCTCAAAAGGATGCAGTTTGCTACCATTGCAATGAGATTGTTCATTGGAAGCAAAGTTGCAAGGCTTATTAGGAAGGCCTAAAAGGTGAAGAAGGGCAATATGATTGCTACTACGTCAAATATCTATATGATAGATATTTTCTTTTCGACTTCTTGTTCTTGGGTATATGATACCGGATTCGATCCCACATTTGTAGAAGAATGTGCAAGGAATAAAGAATAGAAAGCTACTCAAAGAAGGTAAATTAAACCTATGCGTAAGAATGGAGCAAGGGTTGCTACATTAGCCATAGGGACTTATGAAGTCACTTTACCTTGTGGACTAGTACTTGTTTTGAACAAGTATGACTACGTTCCGGATTTGAGTAGGAGTATTATTTCCGTTTCTTAAATGGATGTTGAAGGATATAATTTTCTTATTGAAAATAAGAAGTTTTATATTTATTTAATGATATGCTTTATTGTATTGCATATGTCGTTGAATGATCTTCATATCTTTGATGATGAGAAACAAAATAATATTGAAGATATCTATAATATAAATGGGAGATCTAAACCGAATAATATGAACAACGCGTTCATATGGCATTGCCGGCTTGGTCAAATAAATAAGAAACATATATCTAAACTCCATTAACATGGACTTTTAGACTCATATGACTATGAATCATTTGAGGAATGTGGATCTTATTTATTGGGATTATTGACCAAACCACCCTACACTAAGAGTAGTGGGAGGGCTAGTGACTTATTGGTCATTATGCATGAGATGTACATGGACCATTAAGTAACATTGCTAGGGGGAAGACTTCGGTATTTCATCACATTTCACTAAAGACTTATCTAGATATGACTATGTCTGTCTCTGATGAAGTCCAAAGGTGAATCGTTTGAGATGTTTCGAACATTTCAAGATGAAGTACAAAACAACTTGGCAAAACTATTGAGTACTTTAATTGGATCGAGGTGATGGATATTTGAGCCAAGAGTTTGACAATCATCTCAAAACTATGAAATCGTTTCAGAGTTGACTCTACCCGGAACACCACATTGTATGGTGTGTCTGAGAGGAGGAATTGAACCTTATAGGACATGGTTCGTTCGATGTTGTGTCAATTAGACTTTCCTATTTCCTATTTCCTTTTGAGGATATGCATTAGAAATAATGTGGTTACACTGAATCAAGTCCTTACTAAATCGGTTCCTAAGGCCCCACATGAAATGTGGCATGGAAGAAAAATTAGTTTGTCTTTCATGAAGATTTGGGGTTACGAATCTTATATAAAGATACCTGTCTCTTATAAGTTAGCTTCAAATCTGACAAGATTATTTTCGGAAATTAATCTTACAACCGCAAAAGAGAACAAAACGTTTGTTGCTCTATACGATTCGTTTCTTGAGAAATAGTTTCTCAATAAAGGATCTAGTGGGAGTAAAATTAATCTTGAAAGAAGTTCAAGGAACCAAAAACAATATGGAACCAAGAGTAGAGACAGAACCAAGTTCACAAAGAGTTGTGGAACCGGTTCAAGATGCACAAGTCCATCGTAGATCGGATAGGTTACGATCCGAACTCAAGAAATATTGATTTCTCGTATCGGAAAGTAATGAAGTGGAAATCATTGAGAATGACAATCCTACTTTCTATCTAGAAGCGATGTCCACTCCTAATTTGGATAAATGGTTAGGAACCATGGAGTCCGAATTGCAATCCATGTTTGATGATCAAGTTTGGAACTTGATTGGGCTACCTGAAGTTGTAAAAACTAAAGGGATGCAAGTAGGTCTTCAAGACCAACATGGATGGGAAGGTGTATACTTTCATGACTAAGGATTGTAGCAAAGGGATTTAGGCGAATTCATAGTGTTGACTATGTTGAAACCTTTTCGCCAGTTACAATGTCGAAGTCTATTAGAATTTCAAATTGCCATGATCACATATTATGTGATATGACAAATGGATGTCAAACGGCTTTCTTTAAATGGAAAGATGATTAAGGGTGTGTATAGTACACAACCCAAAGTTTTGTCGATCCGAGAAATTCTAATAAAGTATGCATGTTGCAAAGATCCATGAGATGGATTGAAGCAAGCTTCGATGAATTGGAATCTTCGTTTTGATGAATTGGTCAAATAGTTTGACTTCATCAAGTACGAAGATGAATCTTGTGCATACATGAAATTCAGTGGGAGCGTAGTATTATTTCTATTGTTTTGATATCTTACTCATTAGAAAAACAAGTTCCGACACTTAAGACTGTCAAGTCTTGGTCAAGGAAAGATTTCTCAATGAAAGATATGGGTAAAGCCGCTTACATCCTTGGCATCAAGATCTATAGAGATAGATCTATAAGGATAAATTGGTTTGAGTCAAAGTATTCACATTGACAAGGTTCTTAGAAGAGTCTAAGAAGAGTAGCTTGTCAATGGGTCATGGTATTTCTCTTAGCAATACTCATTGTCTTATGACAACTGATGAGCAAAAGGGAATGAATGAAGTTCTATATGCTCCGGCATTTGGATCTGTCATGTATGCCATGACTTGTGTTAGACCCGACGTCTCATATGCTTTGAGCATGATGAGTCGATACCAATCTAATCTTGTTGAGAACCACTGGATGGCAGTCAAGATGATCCTTAAGTACTTAAGAAGAACTAAGGATACGTTCTTGGTATTTGAAAGGCGGGAAGATAATCTTGTTGTAAATGTTACATAGATGCTAACTTCCAAACTGACAAAGTTAATTTAAAATCGCAATTAGGATTTGTGTTTATGCTTATTGGAGGTGCAATTTTGATTAGAAGAGTTCCAAGCAGAAAATTGTAGCCGATTCTACTACTAAGGCCGAATTTTAGTAACATATGATGTGGCTAAAAGAGGCAGTTTGGATTAAAAGTTCATTAGTATTTTGGAAATGTTCTAAGTATCACTAATCGATGGAACTTTTGTTATGATAAATGTAGTGCCATTTGTGCAAACAATGGAACCAAGGTCACAACAGCAATCCAAACACTCACTTGAACGTTTTTCGAGGAATTCATAAAGAATGAGAAGGCGTTAAAATATGCAAAGTATCAACCGATGATGACATTGGGGATTCACTTACAAAACACCCTCGCACAGGCAGAAGCATGATGGTCATGTTAGATCTATGAGTATTCGATACATAAATGGAGCCTAGTGAAAGTGGAAGACTGTTGGTGTAATGCCCTAGGCTTTAATTATGTTTAACTTAAAACCGTTATGTATCGTCTTTATCGTTTGAGTTTATTATTAGATTATTATACATTTTGCATATTTATTGTAATAATCTCCGTCCCTAATTATTAAGAGAATAATTAGTATAATTGTCAATGGATAATCATATGATGATTATGTGCATAGAGATGCACATTGAAATTATGGGTACTTGTTAGAGAACAAGTGACTGGACTTGACCCGTATGAGATTTATGTCATGGTCAAATGTCATAATTAAATCTCATATGGTCACTTCATTTAGTCCCTAGACCTGAGATAATTATGACCTTACATATGATGAAAGTAACGTTTGATTTTAGTCAAACGATATCTTAACACGATATTTATAAAGGCTATCTTTGGCATGATCGGATTCATGATGGAAAGGATGATAAGTCAAGATGGAATTTGTCCCTCGAAAGATAGATGTTTTGCTTGGGCCCCTCGATGAGTGATAATGATGAAAGTGTGTGGCCACACCCCAATACAATTGGATTATCATTATACTCAGGATCGAGAAAGCATTGAACAAATACAAGTTGACGAGGACCATGACTTGTGTTCAATATAACATCATGAGACAAAGGGAGAAATGGAAGTGTACCATTGGAAATGTGAACTCTTACGTTATATTATTTGGGTAGACATAATGTCTTGCTAGAGTCCGCTTATGTCTTATGAGGGTCGATATGATCGAGCTTATTGCAAACATAATATAATCATATTGGGTCACACACAACTAGAATGAATTGGTTAAACCAAAGGAAGAATGATTGAGAGTTCCTGAACTGGCTTAATATATCGCGCGACAGAACTTGCCATATGGAGTCCTGAGTCGTGCGACGGACCTTGCCATATGTCGTGTTGGGTCGTGCGACATACTAAGGCCTGAGGCGTTTGACAGACAGTTTCCTAATTTGATTAGGAAACTAATACCAATACTAAGGTAGTATAAATATGCAGTCTGTAAACCCTAATAAGTGAGCCGAAATTTTCAATAGAAAAATTCACAACAAAGGTTTCTCAATATCTCTTCCTAAGGTTTAAGAGTCTAGCAATTCTCAAGAACCATTCTTGGTTCATTCTAACGTGTGGATACTACTAGAGGGTCTTCGCTCGTACGACAATCAAGGCCTAGAGTTCAAATTGACCAAAGCAATCTGAAGGTTCAAAGGTTTTGAAGATCGATGATTGTGATTCAAAATCACACCGATAAATTGTTCGATAGCTCAAGACCGGAAAGCAATTAAGGTTGGTAAATTCTATCTCATTGGAATTCAATTTAATCGTATAGAACGGATCTTAGGGCTTGGGTTTTGTGTTATTTAGATGCTTATTCCGCTGCGCATGGCCCATAAAACCCAACAAGTAGTACACTTGAACAGGTAGATTCCCTCTTACATTCAAGAACTCTATTAAATATTCGTAGGGATAGAAAAATACCTTATCATATATATAACTGAACTGCTTAGGTAATAGGAACTGCAAAAACTTTTTGCAGCCTTTACTCCGTTCTGCAAGAAAGAAATTGCTTAAATAAGAAAGAAAAGAACTCTACACATGCAGCTATCTTATATTGTTTGACACCCACAAAACATTCAAGGTTCTATGAAGCCAAGTCTTCTCTGATGTGAGAGATGGTCCAATGTAGTGCTATTCCAAGGCACATAATGCTTGAATGCTTAGATAATGAAATGGCCATGCATGTGATTGGTTGGTAGGACCTCCAACCATCTATCCAGTAATAAGGATTGCCATACAATTGCATAATGATGTAGCAAAAAAGATGTACCCTGAATAACATACAAGTTGATGATTAGTAGATGTGGGAATCAATTTAAGGCATTTCAGTTGGTCTCTGCAGGCAACAAAAAAAAAAGTAGATAATCCCTACAGCCCTTGCAAATTATATTGGAGTAGATAAAATACCTCAAACACAGCAGTCAAGGTGACAAAAAATGTAGAGAGACATAATTAAATTCAATCACAATCAGGTACTAAAAGAGATCTCTTGGACCAACTCAGCATGATACAATGAGACTGGATAAAATATAATTGATTGTTCAGTTACCTCTAATACAGAATTTCATAATTCATCTAGTAACCAAATATAGAGGTGAAATTCATTAAATACACAAATGACTAAGATAAACTTTTGAGAAATTCAGTAAGGATTAACCTCCCGAAGAATCTTTTCCCACTTCTTATACGCAATCATCATCACCAAATGGTCTGACTACCGGTTACCATCTTTCAGATCACTCACACCACTAAGCTTATCAGTCAAGAGAGCCACCTTTGCTCTTTCAACAGTTTGCCTCTGCAATACATTTAAAGTTCACAGTAATTCCTCAGCACTCAATTAAAGAAAGATAAAGAGAAACAGAACCAAGGGAAACAATTAGAAGGCTTATCAAATCCATATTTGTGTATCTGATAATTTATGAGAAAATTTTATGACAGTTTTTTCACAAGGGAATCTAAAAATGTTGCATTTGAGTTTCTGTGATCTTTTATGTAATTGTTGATTTTGAAATTGATGGTATGGTTGATGTGAGACATCGCCGATTGAGATGAATTGTTAAAGTGTGTGCCTTTGTTGCGATTGAAATCATAAAGTGAACCAATCTGACTCTCATAAGAGCAGAAGTGTTAGCCAACAACTTCAAAATCAACAATTACATAAAAGATCACAGAAACTTGAGTGTGTTTAAGAAAGTGCTAATTGACCCTCAAGGGAAGACGTCTGTGGTTGCCTCGATAAAGCTGAGACGTCCTAAGAGTCGTATTGCCTAAGGGGTAGGTGGAGGTCAGCCTTCGTGCCCCACCCAAAGCTAATAGAACCTCATCCTTTGGATATATAAATGGTGATTTATAGCTTAAAAATGCAGCAATAGAAAGTATAGGTGATAATCATCCAAACTATTAGTGACAGTAAAGTATTGAATCAGCTTTTATAGCCTGAAAATGGTATGATGATTATAGCCTGAAAATGGTATGATGCTTTTGCCTGGAAGGTCATGGTCCCACAAGTAGTTTCAAAATTTTGACAGTGTGCTGGTTTGGAATATAAACTTTACCTAATACGCCAACAAGTGATTGGTACGGCAGAAACACTTAGGTAATCCAGAATATCGAGAATGAGTTAATTGGGTGTACCGCTTTCCTTCTGTTCGCCAAGGGAGAGGCGCAAGAAGAGAAAATACATTTCTGAAATTACTAACAACTCTAGCTCCTCCCAACAAAACTAAAGATCCAATACCACCACCTCTCCGAGCTCACAACTAACAATAATTAACAAAGCACATCAACCTAAGTAGTGCTCTAACCCCTCTATTCTTCATATTCCTATTGACCAATGACACCAACTTAGCCAACAGGTTGATGCGCACTCCTATAGATTTCCCCGACAGATCCACCAACTTGCCCCCAGATCAACATACAAAATTTCAAGCAGCCAATGGACTAGCGTACCCGAATATACAATGGCCTAGTATGCACTATTAGTATTATGAGAGATCTTCTCAAAATTATCCAAAACAATAACCATAACAAGCACAAAAGACAAAACATTGTCAGAACACTAAGAATATGAATCCAGAGCAATAATTAACATTTACTATTGACTAAGTGTTTTAGTATACACCTTTCCGATTAAAACTTCAACCGGGAGTTTTGCCAAATGATACCCAAGAGGGGTCAACTCTTCATCTCCTTCTATAGCACCAACCTAAATCATTGCACCATTAGATACCGACAAGCTAAAATAAAAAGCATAATAAAGTAGCTTTTAGATGGTGGTGAATGCAGAAGCCAAGCTTCAATAGCATCATACAGTACCTCATATAACAATGAAATTGCAGTGGTGATGGCCTCCTATGATGGAGGTTCAAGGGCCTGTGATACATAAGTTTGCAAAAATTGAGAACAGAGAAGATAAACCTACAACCAAGATATTTAAGTACATTCTCTCTTACTGAAGATTCAAAATACCACCAATAAAAAAGGCTTTATTCGGCCAAGGGAAAGCAATTTGATCTGTAAGCACAATTCTACTAATGGCATCCGCAGCATCTCAGGTAGCTTCAGATTTTAAGTTAATACACCAAAATTTAGGGACAGTAATTGTTATAATGGTCATTAGTTCCTGAAATAATAAAAACAGAAACTCAAGTAACAAAAAAATTCCAAATTTACTGTACCTGAAATGGCCGCATGATCATTTAAAATCTGTGACGTGTATACAAGCAGAAGCAGATTCCTGGTTTCACACACCCAGCTCTTCCACGCCGTTGCTTGGCATTTGCTCGAGATATCCAATCTTCAACCACGCCGTTGCTTGGCATTTGCTCAAGATATCCAATCTTCTTCTTCCTTCCTTTATACACAGTCTACAAACCAAAAAACACATACAATAGAGGAAATTGAAGAACGAAAAAAGGTTGAATTTGATATGTTACGAAGAGAGAAGTAATTACCGAGTACTTTCCTCGGCCAATTGCTTCATAGATGTGGTATTGATTCATATTTACTGCTGTCCGGTAGTCCAAGGGTTCACTGTGTGAAGTGCATGTGTCGACGGTAGAGAGAAGGAGAAACGAGGAGAAGGCTACGGATCGGAGACGGATTAGGTCGGGAAATGAGGATCGGAGTAGATGTGGACGGGATTGAAGAAGGAGATTGCGATGGAGTCGAGTTGTTATACTCCCTCCGTTTGAAAGCGTGAGCTTTTTGGGATCTTTGTTTCCTCATTTTCGAAATATCTTCAAATATGGTAAAAAGATTTTGAGACGTTCATGAAAAGATTTACTTTGACTAGAAGTATTATAAATAAAATAAATATTTTTTTATTATTTACATAGTTTTATATTAGGACTAACCTACTAATATTTTATTTTTTTGTGAGTGTATTTATGTTTCCTTATAGGTTTTGAGATCTCACAAAAAAAGATGTTGATTACGTGAAGATTTTCTCCAAAGTGCATATAAATACAAGGCATTCAGTACAAGAGAAGCTACGGAATTTTAAGAGAGAAAATTACTTGTTCTTCACAGTTTTTCAACATAGTTGTTTTAGGTTGTGAGTGAAGGTTGTGCCTTACATCCGTAACTCACATCTAGGTTTTCATAGAGTTGTTTTACTTCTGACTAGAATAGGTCCTACTTGGGAAAGGGGAATTGTTCTTGTCGTAAAAGGTGATTAGAACTCGTTTAGTTTTTTAGTCTTTTAGTTTTTCACTTATTTGTTTTTGTAAGCAACAAAAGTTTTTATAGTGAAAATTTTTTGGGCGTAAGCCTAGTTTGCTGATCTCAAGATCAGTAAGCGTATATAACTCTTGCGTTATTGTTTTTAATATGTTTTATTCCGCTGCATTGTCTGTGGATGTGTGGACAGTTGTGAGACACATCTGTACACACATCCGTTGTCTGTTGCGTGATTGAAGCTTCCTAACTACACGAAACTTTCAATTGGTATCAGAGCCAACTCTCGATATATTACTGAGTGTTGATCCAGAAAGTGTAGTCATTATGGAATGCCAAAATCACCAAAACAGGCCTCCTGTCTTGGATGGCACCAATTATTCTCTTTAGAAGTCTAAGATGCGAAATTACATCAAAGGTATTGATGAAAGGGCTTGGATGTGTATCCTTGTTGCATGGCAACCTCCTACTATGGAGAAGAAGCCTGCGTCTGGTGTTGGTGAGTCTATTTTTGAAAGAAAACCTGAAGATCAATGGACTCTTGAAGAAATACATTTGGCTAACTATAATTCTAAAGCAATGGGTGCTATTTTCAGCCATGTTTCTGAGAATATGTACAAGCTTATCACTAATGAGATTGAAGCCAAAGCTGCTTGGGATATCCTGCAAACACAATATGAGGGTGCACCAAGTGTAAAAGCTACTAGGCTTAGAATTTTAATGGATAGGTTTGAAATCCTTCGAATGGAGGAAACTGAGGACATTGTATCATATGCTGCTAAGATTCATGAGATTTCAAATGAGTGCACAAGTCTAGGAGAATCAATCTCCATTGCAAGACTTGTGAGTAAGATTTTAAGGACCTTACCTGAGAGGTTCAACATAAAAGTGGCTGTGATTGAGGAAACAAATGACACCAATACCGTAGGTCTAGACAAAATCGTAGGTATTTTGACTGTGTTTGAGCTAAACCTTGAAGCTCAGAAAAAGAACAAATCTCTCAGTCTTGCTCTCAAAAGTGCTGCTGCACTTCCAAAAGAAATTGTGGAATTATCCTCTGAAATTGACAAGTCAAATCTTGAAAAAGAGGATGTGGCTTTTATTTCAAAGAAATTCAGTTCCATATTGAAAAACAAAAGGATGAGTAAGTTTCCAAATAGACCTGCTCTCAGTGCTGCTGAAAAGCCAAAATCTAGCACTGAGAATGGATTCAAGAAATCAAGTTTTGACAATAAAAAATCCTCTGAGTCTGTTCAATGTAGGGCATGTCGTGTCTTTGATCATTATGCCAATGAGTGTGCTAACACACTTAAAAAGAAGGGAATGAGCTTAACTGCTACCCTTAGTGACAGTGAGGATGAAGATGTGGCTAACATGTCTATTATCAATTGACATTCTGTGTTTAATGCTTTTTATGCAGATATAGAAAATGGAGTTCCTGAAAAATCCTTAGATGTGGTCTCAGATGTGAACACATCTAGTGTCACATCTGACCTAATGCTGAATTGTTTCACAGTAAAAGGAGATTCTGAAGATGAAGATAGGGACATTCCCTATGAGGAACTTTTTGTAACATACAAGGAGCTGCACACAGATTGAATAAAGAGAATGGACAAGATTGAGGTACTCGTTAAGGTAAATAAATCTCTTTCTAATAAATTGGCTGCTTGTGAAGATGAAAAAGCTATACTTTCAAAGGAAAATGATGTTCAAAAAGATACCATTGCCAAACTTGAAGTCCTTGTAACCAAAAGAGAAGTTGAGCTTGAAAAATTCAAAAGTGAGTGTGAAAAAGCTGAAAGTACTTTTACCAAGTTAAACAAAAGTAAAATGAAACTTGATGAAGCTATTTCTATTGGTCAGCTTAACAAAACTGGTTTGGGCTTTGAAAAGGGTAATTTTGTAAAGGAGGGATGTGAGGCTTCTACTTCAAAAGGTGTGAAAAAACCAATTTTTAGAGAAAAAGTCCTTTTGAGTGAGAAAAGACCAAGGAAGAGGCAATACATCTGCCACTACTGTTTTGCTCCTGGTCACATTAGACCCTTCTGTTACAAACCCAAGGCTGACAAAAAGTCTGGTTACTTCAATCAACCTCAGATGTGTGAGAAGATGTATGTACATCCGAACACACATCCTGGTAATCTGAGACCTCTGCAATCCAAAAATAAAGCTGTAAAACAGTGGGTGGCCAAACCAAGTGCCACCTGCAATGTTGTTTACTCTTCCCTCAAGAGTACTATTTCTGGCTCTTGGTATTTTGATAGTGGGTGCTCTAGGCACATGTCTGGGAACCAAGATGTTCTCCTTGACTATAAATTAATTAGTGGGGGGAAAGTGAACTTTGGTGGAGGTGCTCAAGGAAAAATTGTTGGAAAAGGAATCCTAGATGAAATTGTCTATGGCTAAGAACTTATGAGACGAAACTCACAAGGTGAGATAAAACTCACAGGTGTTGTTCTTAGTGTTGATGACACTAACAACAACACATTCACCAATTCTAGAAAAAGCACAAATCAATAGAAATAAATATAATTTGCAGCGGAAGAATTAAAGCAATACACAAGAATATAATTTTTATCAAGTTATATAAATATATAACTTGATGGGTGCCTAAAAGGCAAGACCTTTCTATTAATAATATGAATTCAATACAAGGTCAAGGTTGTTCCTTAATGATAAACGAACCCTGATATAAGGAACAACATACACGAATTCTCTCTGTAAATAAACACTCAAAAACCTCACAAAAATATAAAAATCTATATGAAATATTCGAGTGTTGGACAAAGTGTTGCCGACACTGAATGGCAACACTTGAGAGCAGAATTCTACTTTTCTTGTGCAGATTTGCGTTTTACTCGAATTGGATGATCTTCAATGAAGATCCACTGCACTATTTATAGGCCACAAAGTCCTGGGGCCTACTCAAATGATCAGCTAACAGCCTTGGGTTTGTTTCCTCATTTTAAGCCTTCTCGCCTTCATTGTAGGAGACCTAGTCTTCTCTTGCTTCTCATGCTTGTACCTCTTAGCTTTGATTGCCTTGTACTCGACTTGTTCTCCCCAGAATAGCCGAATAAAATATCTCCTGGCTTGGTCATCAATTAAACAAATAAACACATGTTTATTTGTTAACTTCTTCTTCTTCTTCGTGATTAACGCACTGAACATGCTTCTGTTGCTGATTTTAAGCTCATTTTAAGGTGACTAACTACTGTTATATAAACATTAATTTACCCATTAATATTTGTGAAAAATACAGTAACTAACTCAGTGTCGCCAATTCCAAATGGCAACACTTTTGGCAACACCAGTGGCAACACTGGTTTGCAACACTTGGGATGACATTCATGACAACACATGATCTAACATTAACAATCTCCCCCATAGTTACTGATTTCTTCACAAAATACCAATGTGATGATCTTTTCAAAAACAGTTAGTCAAACTTAACTAAAACCACAAAAAATGCCACGAGATTTTGATAGCGGCAACATAAACCTTCAGGCAATGTTTTGAAATATTTTTCAATCCAAAACATCAACCATTAAGCAAATGAAGTATCAAAATCTTTACAAAAATCTCCCCCTTAATACGAAATTAATAACTAACCAAAATAATTATTAAAATCTTAAACCAACCATTCCATCATTCAACAAAAAACATCCATCCAAGTTTGAAGAAAATTCCGGTCGAAACAAAGAAAAAATAAACAGAAATAAAATTTGTTTAAGCATTACAAACCAAAATAAAACAAATAAAATTGTTTTTGTTCCAAACCACCAAAATCAACCACCATTCAAACCAACCATCTTTAAACTGCATTTCCAGCTCCTTCACCTCCCTCTGCTGTCCCACTTGGCCCAGCACCATTTCCAGCTCCATCATCATCATCACGCCTTGGTGGCTTATCTCCCCCTATTTTGGAAGAAATCAAATCCACCATTTTCATCATGTCGGTAGCGCATGTCCAACCACCCCCGAATTGCGAGTCAATGTGCTTGACCTGACTATTGAAAAATTAAGTACCATAGCGGCATCAACCATTACAGGAGCGGTGTTGCCGGAAGTGTTGCCGGTTTCGGGCGACACTTGGGGCGGCAACGGTAGCGGGGCAGCTTGGAGGAGCATTTGTAACCAAAACCCAAGGTAAATCCCTGTGCCTATCACCTTCAGTAAAGTGTTTGGTAATTCTGTAATAAACAGGCTTTTCAGAGATATTATCACCATTCCAAGGCTTAAGGTTTTGGTACATTAGGACTTGGAAAATAAGGGAAGGAAAAATGAAGGAGGAGGTCTTTTTCTTCTTAGCCCATGCAGCAAGGTGAGCAAATACAAGTCTCCCAAAGTTAACTCTTTGTTTCTTGCCTAGTTTGTACAACAAATTAGCTTGCTCAAAAGTGACCGTGTTCTCGTTTGCCGTAGGAAGCCAATTTGTTATACAAATCTTGTGGAGCACGCTAAACAAAGAAGTGAGATGGGTAGACCTAAAGTGATCGGACGAATGGTGATTCTCCCTCCGAGTTAAAAAGGTGGCTAAGGCATTAGGATCATATTCCAAACTCTCATCTTCGACATTAGGAGGCCGAATGCCTTGTTGATGATCAAGGGATTAAAATCATAGATATTGCCCCTAACAAAAATCTTTCCATAATGAGGGGTATTCCTATCATCAATATTATCCCTAAGATGAGCAAAGAAATTCCTAACCACACTTTCAATGTACGATGACACTTTAGTCACCGTAGCAAAAACATCCTATCCTCCAAAATGATACACACCTAACTCCTTGAATTGAGTCACATACATATTCTTTTCATTCAGAATTTTCTTCTCGGAATCTTCAACAAACTTATCTAAATTTGTTTCACCATAAAATTCATCCGAAAGAAAGGACGTTCATAAAATCCAAAGACTCATAATCGACTTTGTATCTGAGAGGGATTAGGAGAGTGTACCTCGAGCCGGGAAATAGGAGAATACGAAGGAGAACTTGATTGTGCTTTGGTCTTGGCGGCGGGTGTTGCTTCGGTGTTGCCATTTCATCGGCGACACTTGGGGCGACACCATGAGAAATTTTACTGTTTCTTCTTCAACTTGGGTGAGCTTCGGCAAGGGTTTCTTCATCTTCCAACCAAGCTTCTTCATCCTCATCGAGAAGATGATGAGGGCTCCTTTGTCTCTTTAAAAGTTTGGGTCGAACCTTCCTCGGACGAAATGTTGAGAGAAGAACTCGAGCTATCCTCCACATTTCTTGGATCATCGGCCGTGTTGGAAGGAATCTTGGACACGAACAAGGTTTTGATCCTCTCAGATTGTCTACGCACTCCACCCCTAAAAGACGAAGAGGCATCAACCGCCTTTCTCTTCTTGGTCTTCTTTTGAGGGGCGAAGGTGAGCTCTATGGAGGGTAGCTTACGGAAGATTAATAGGAATGGGAATTTTGAAAGGATCATAGACAACAATGTCTAATGAGGGTGAGGTTGAGGGTGTGGCGAAAGTGTCGCGGGGATATCTCCATTGGAACGGCGACATTTGAGGCAACACTAGAGGAGCTAGAGGCGAAATTTCCATGGGTGATGAAATTTGGGGTGAATTTTGGTGCTTGCCATGGAGGATTGAAGAAGAACGAGGAAGACGAAGAACGGGGCAAGGGTTTCGGTTTAACGCCTAGAGAGAGAAAGAGCAACGAGAAGAGAGAGAGTGAGGGTTTAGAGAGGTTTTAATGAGTGAATAGTGGTAGGATTTAATTGATTTGACAATGTCAAATTAATTAAATCTCCTTATCTCTCAAAAATCCCAACAAACTCAAGTGTTATCCGCCATTTTTAAAATTTTTTTTTTTTTTTTTTTTTTTAATTTTTATAATTTTTATAATTTTTAATAATAACTAAACATAATTTTAGTAATATCCATAAAATTGTGTTTTCAAAATTCAAAGTGATGAATTTTAAAAATAGATATTACAAAATTACACTTAGATTGACAAAAATAAAAATTTTTGCTAAAAATCTTTTAAATTTCACAAACTCTAAATATAAGCAAATAGACTTTTGGAGATTTAAAATTTAATTAACAAAAACAAAAATAAGAAAATAAAAATTAATGTAGCATCTACTAATGTGTTACTAGCAATGTTGCGTGACACACAAGGCAACATTTTTAAATAAAATCCCCTTGATATTTTTAACATATATAACTATACTTTCTTAGGCAATTTTTAAGCACACTTTACACTTTATTTATTTACAAGGAAGCATCGTAGTAGTGAGCTCCGTGCCCAGAAGTTTTTATTAAAGTGTAAAGCTACAATTAGTAAGTTTTATACCTTTCAAGTAGGGTACACTTGTAGTAGCTTGAGCTCCATGTCCCTAATACTTAGTATAAAACACTACATTATATTCCCTTTGGGAATTTTCACAAGCTTTGCCTTTTTTTTTTTAAATATCAACAACAATATGAGTGACTTTGTCACTTTTTAGCACAAAGGGTATTTTATATAAAAAATGTTAACCTTAAGAACGTACACATACTAGAACAAAAAGGTCAAGTAAATGCCCCCATTTGGGATTAAACTAGCTATATTTTTTTTTTTTTTTTTTTAAATTTTAAAGATAATATACAACTCATACAAAGTGTTGCCGAGTGTTAGTAACACCGAGCAACACTAACAAGATTTATAGAAAACATAGACAAGAGATTTTTTCAAACTTGAAAATCTCTCATGGTCCAAGGCTTTGGTCAAAATATCGGCAAGTTGATGTTTTGTATCAATATGCTCTATTTGGATCAATTCCTTTTCTACTAAATCTCTTAAAAAATGATGGCGGATATCAATGTGCTTAGTGCGTGAGTGTTGTACGGGGTTTTGGAAATATTTATAGCACTCAAATTGTCACAATACATGGTCAAGATATTACTATCAAGACCATAGTCATCAAGCATGTGTTTTAACCATATTAGTTGTGAACAACAACTCCCTGTGCCACATATTCGTATTCAGCAGTTGAGAGAGAAACACAGTTTTGCTTGCGATCGTACCATGACACTAGATTATTACCCAAGAAAAACAACCCCCACTAGTACTCTTTCTGTCATCTATATCCCCGCCCAATCGAGTCACTAAAACCAACTAAGTTGGTATTAGTGTCTTTGGTGAACCCAGATTCCCAATTCACTTGTCCCAGGACACATACTTGATGATTTTCTTGACGGCATTTAGGTGAGAAATTTTAGGAAGCAGATTGATATCTAGCACAAACACCTACGCCGAACATTATATCGGACGACGCATTAAGATAAAGAAGACTACCTATCATGGATCTATACGAGTTGGAGTCAACATCCTCCCTGCCCGATCTTTGGTTACCTTAAGAGATGATCCCATAGGTAATTTAGAGCTCTTGGCACTCTCCAATCCAAATCTTTTTCACCGGACTCTTAGCATACTTGCTCTGAGTGATGAAGATTCCATCATTCGATTGTTTCACACCGCAATCCTAGGAAATAATTAAGTTCTCCTATCATGCTCATCTCAAATGTAGATGTCGTAGCTTCCACAAAATTTTGTAAACATATTTTAGATGTGGAACCATAAACTATGTCATCAACATAGATTTGAGCAATGACAAGCTCTTTATTTTCCCTAAGAATAAATAATGTCCTATCGGCTTCTCCTCTAACAAATCCATATTCAAGAAGGAAGCTTGTTAGACGCCCATACCATGCACGAGGAGCTTGTTTTAAGCCATATAAGGCCTTATCAAGTCTCGTATACATGGTGCAGGTGGAATGGGTCTTCAAACCCTTTGGGTTGCTCAACATAGATCTCTTTATCTAAGTACCCATTCAAGAAAGTCGCTTTGACATCCATTTGGTGCAATGTGATTTTGAGATAACAGGCTATAGCAAAGAAGAAGTCTTATTGACTCAATTCTAGCCACAGTGCAAAGGTCTCGTCAAAGTCGATTCCTTCCACTTGTATAGCCTTGAGCCACAAGACGAGCTTTATTACGAACAATATTACCCAATTCATCAGATTTGTCTTTGTAAATCCATTTAGTTCCAATAATGTTAGTATTTAAAGGACGTGGAACTAAACACCAAACCTCGTTACGGGTAAATTGTTCAAGCTCTTCTTGCATAGCTTGAATCCGTAATTTATCATTTAAGGCCTCAATCACATTTTTTGGTTCAACAGAGGAAACGAAACAGAGTGTTTTACCCGAGAGTATGTGGAGGACATACACACATACCTAACCATATCTCCGTAATCAACTGGCTCCTTGTTTCTTGTTCTAACCCCTTCATTAACATCACCAATTACTTGAGTAATGGGATGATAATTTCTAATTCGAGCCGGGGATCTCTCCTACCTTGATGGTACACCAATCCATCTTCTCCTTCCGAGTCACCGCTCTCGAATTTCCAGCCACTGTTCTGTTCTCCTGTGTTGCCTCGGGTGTTGCCATTTCAGGGGTGACACTTGGAGCAACACTTGAATACGTAGGCCGCAATGGCCGAATCAGGTCTGTTCCAGCCCTTTGTTCGACTTCTTCTAGTAAGGTCAGAGGTATATCATCAGCCGGTTCTCTGTGGCACTCAAGTAATCGTTAAATTCAATATTTACCGATTCTTGAATTACTTTTAACCTCAAATTATAGACACGATAAGCATGACTGTTTTGAGAGTAGCCAAGAAAGATGGCTTTGTCACTCTTAGAATCAAGTTTTCCTAAGTATTCCGGTCATTTAAAATGTAACACAAACACCCAAACACATGAAAATAGTGAACCGTAGGTTTCTTTCCATTTAAAATCTCATAGGGTGTCATAGTTGTACCAGGTCTTAAGAAAACTCTATTTGTAGTGTGACAAGTCAGTGTGTTTAATGCTTCGGCCCAAAAACCTTTAGAAATATTTCTAGCAATTAGCATAACACGAGCCATTTCCATTAAAGTCCTATTTTTCCTTTCAGAACACCATTTTGTTGTGGTGTTTTGGGTGCCGAAAACTCATGGTGTATCCCCTTTTACTACAAAAAAGTAGAAAAGGAGATGTTTTCAAATTCTCTACCATGATCGATCTTATTCGAAAAATAGGAGAACAAAACATGTTTTTGATTTTAGAGGCTAAGTGAGTAAATTTATCAAAAGTTTCAGATTTTTCTCTTAAGAAATACACCCATGTAAACCTAGAAAAATCATCAACTATTACATAAACATACTTCTTACCTCCCAAGCTTTCTACCTCAATAGGACCCATCAAGTCCATATGTAGAAGCTGAAAACAATGTGTTGTTCCCGAGTGTTGCTCATTGTGTTGCTCAACACCGTGAGCAACACGAGTTTGCTTACCCTTTGACAAGTCACCACACACATCACGGTGTTTTTGAGGTCTAGTTTAGGAACACCTTTGACGGCATTATGTTTGATAATCTTCTCAATCTTTCTATAATGAGAATGACCTAACTTTTGATGCCATAACCTAATATCATCAAGTTTTGTCAAATTGCACACCGATTTATTACCAACCGTATAGCAATTATCACTTGATCTTATTCCAGTCATGACACAAAAGTTAGTGTTATCAAACACTTCACAGGTATTTTTATTGAATTTTACCTCCAAATTGTCATCACATAGTTGGCTAATGCTAATTAAATTAGCAAGTAAACCATCTACGTGCAAGACATTTTTCAAAGGAGGAAAACCAACAATATCCAGTGTTCCTTTACCAACTATTTCACTCTTGCCTCCACCACCATTAGTCACCGAGCCTCCTTGAATAGGTTGGTACTGTTAGGAATGATTTTGTACCGGTCATATGACGTGAACAACCACTATCAAAGTACCAAGTTCCCTGCAATGTTAGTCCTTAAAAGTTTGTATAAACAACATAGCATTTCGGTTTTCCTTGGGTAACCAACCCTTTTTGAAAATCTGGATTTGTTCACCAAGTATTGCCATAAGTGTTGCCACTGAGAAAGCTGGCGACACTTGAGACGACACTTGAAAGACTGGACATTTTCTTTTGTAGGAAAATGCAATGCAGTTTTAAATGTCCAGGTTTGTGACAGATTCCACACTCATTGGATTGATCGGAGGAATCACTAGAAGTGCTACCCTTTTCCTTGACACGCTCTTTTACAAAACAATTTTTAGTTTCAACATCAAACAAGGAAGAGGTAATACTTTCAAGTGATTCTTGGAACCCAAGACCGGCTTTCGAGGCTTACTCAATTTGAGTATTTCATCCAATTTGGATGAACTCGTGTTGAGTTTTTTGAAGGTGGATTCGGCTAGGTTGAGTTTGGCCTTGATTTTATCAAGATCCAATTCTCTCCTACCGAGTTGAGCTTCTAGCCGAGTCAAGGAGTTCTTAAGATCCCGATTTTCCTTTTTCAAGAAAACCACCATCTTATTCTCCTTTTCCATTCCACGAGGAGAGATTTATAGAGGTTTTTAATTCACAAATAAGTTCATCTTTATCAAGATCATCCTCTATAATCTCTTCTGAATTTAAATCAGTTGAACCATGCAAATTAAGATCATTTAAAGAATCATACCCTGCCGAGTGTCTTGTGCCAAGTGTTGCCAATTCCCGGACGACACTTGGGGCAACACTTTCGAAGAAGTCACCAATGTTGTGTCAAGTGTTGTCAAATCTGTAACGACACTTGAAGTAACACTCTCGCCGAAGGTAGCTCCTCTACCGTGGCCATCATGACTACTTGCTCCGTCTGTTCTTCTTTCTCCGTTCCTTCCTCCTCTCCATCACTAAGAGATACCCACAAGTTTTTGCCCGTCTTTCTCAAGGTGTTAGCACATTCATTGGCATAGTGACCCCAACCGGAACAAGCATGACATTGAATAGATTCAATGTACTTAGGATCGGACCGGATCTTTTTCGAGGATGCACGCCTTGGTGGGATATCCTTTTGATTTGGAGGAGGACTTCTCCTTGGCACAAAACTAGAGGTTTTGGCCGTTTGGTCCTTAGCCTTTACCTGCACTTTGTTAAATTTTCTAACCATAGAATTATATCTCTTTGCAAGTAAAGCTACACTAGTATTTTCATCTAACTCCTCGAAGACTTCATCTTCATCGTCCACACATGTGTCCGAAGATTCGACTTTTAAGGCAATATTCTTGCCTTTAGAAGCCTCCGTTTGTTCATTGAGATTCAACTCAAAGTTTTTCAAAATACTCATTAAGGAGTTGATGTCCATTGTTGAAAGATTATGGGCCTCTTCAATAGCTGAAACTTTAATATTAAAACGTTCGGGAAGAGTACGAATAGCTTTTGAAACAAGTTGTTTATTTGTAAAAGGCTCCCCTAATACTTGACAAGCATTTGAAATATCAATCAACTTTTCAAAATAAGACGAGATGTCTTCGTTTTCACCCATTCTTAATCTTTCAAATCTACTAGTGAGACCTCTAAGCTTTGTTTCTGACACCGCCATCTCCTTCACAAAATCTTTGTAAAGTATCCCAAGCATCTTTTGCAGAGGGACTATTTTGAATGAGTTTGAACATATGCATGTCAACCCATTCATAGATGGCATTCAGTGCCTTTTCATTGAAACTAGCAAGATTATTCTCTTCAATTGTCCACTCGAATTCGGGTTTGACTTGAACGTCACCATCGTCATCCGGAGGAAGCATTGGAACAGAATAACCATTTAAAATAGATCGCCAAGCCCGAAGATCAATTGATTTGATATGCGAGCGTAGGCGAATCTTCCAATAAGCATAATTAGATCCGTCTAAAACCGGTAATCTCTTTTGATTAGGGTTTGCGGGATCATAAGCCATGACAAAGGATCTAAACACTTAGTATATCAAGTGCTAGGCTCGATACCAATTGAAATTGTCTATGGCTAAGAACTTATGAGACGAAACTCACAAGGTGAGATAAAACTCACAGTGTTGTTCTTAGTGTTGATGACACTAACAACAACACATTCACCAATTCTAGAAAAAGCACAAATCAATAGAAATAAATATAATTTGCAGCGGAAGAATTAAAGCAATACACAAGAATATAATTTTTATCAAGTTATATAAATATATAACTTGATGGGTGCCTAAAAGGCAAGACCTTTCTATTAATAATATGAATTCAATACAAGGTCAAGGTTGTTCCTTAATGATAAACGAACCCTGATATAAGGAACAACATACACGAATTCTCTCGTAAATAAACACTCAAAAACCTCACAAAAATATAAAAATCTATATGAAATATTCGAGTGTTGGACAAAGTGTTGCCGACACTGAATGGCAACACTTGAGAGCAGAATTCTACTTTTCTTGTGCAGATTTGCGTTTTCTGAATTGGATGATCTTCAATGAAGATCCACTGCACTATTTATAGGCCACAAAGTCTTGGAGCCTACTCAAATGATCGGCCAATGACCTTGGGTTTGTTTCCTCATTTTATGCCTTCTCGCCTTCATTGTAGGAGACCTAGTCTTCTCTTGCTTCTCATGCTTGTACCTCTTAGCTTTGATTGCCTTGTACTCTGACTCTGTTCTCCCCGTAATAGCTGAATAAAATACCTCCTGGCTTGGTCATCAATTAAACAAATAAACACATGTTTATTTGTTAACTCTTCTTCTTCTTCGTGATTAACGCACCTGCAATTTACATTCGTTGCCGATTTTAAGCTCATTTTAAGGTGACTAACTACTGTTATATAAACATTAATTTACCCATTAATATTTGTGAAAAATACAGTAACTAACTCAGTGTCGCCAATTCCAAATGGCAACACTTTTGGCAACACCAGTGGCAACACTGGTTTGCAACACTTGGGATGACATTCATGACAACACATGATCTAACATTAACACTAGATGTCAAGGGTCTCCCAAAATTGCACAATGTGTATCATGTGGAAGGCTTAAAAGCCAACCTGATAAGCATCAGTCAACTGTGTGATGATGACCTTTATGTGAAGTTTGATAAACACTTGTGTGAAGTGTTTGATAAAGATAATAAACGTGTGTTTACTGGTCCTAGATCTGCTGACAATTGTTATCAATTTGGTGACAATCTGTCTTGCCTAAGCTCAAAAGCTAATAATGTCAATCTGTGGCATCAAAAATTAGGGCATGCTAGCTGTAGAACTCTGGAAGAACTTCAAAGGTTTGAAGCTATTAACGACCTCCTTAAACTGAATTTCAAGAACTCTGATGTCTGTGGTTCATGTCAAAAGGGAAAGCAAACAAAAGCATCACACAAAAAGGTCCAACATTGCTCCATATCTAGGTGCTTGGAGCTAATTCACACTGATTTAATGGGACCTATTGAAGTAGAGAGTTTTGGTAGGAAAAAGTATGCCTTTGTGTGTGTTGATGATTATTCTAGGTACACTTGGGTAATGTTCTTAAGAGAAAAATCTGAGGCAATTGGAGAATTCAAGAATTGGTACAAAAGGGTTAGAAATCTTTATGGTCTTAAGACTGTGAGGATTAGGTCTGACCACGGCACTGAATATGAGAACAAAATATTTACTAATTTTTGCAATTCTAAGGGAATCACACATGAGTTTTCTGCACCAATCACTCTACAACAAAATGAAATTGCTGAAAGAAAGAATAAAACTTTGCAAGAAATGGCTAGGGTTATGTTAAGTTCTAAAAACATGTCCAAGAAATTTTGGGCAGAAGCTTTAAACACTGCTTGTCACATTGGCAATAGAGTGTTTTTTAGGATTGGTAGCACTGTCACTCCATATCAAATCCTTCTTGGAAAGAAACCCACAGTGAAGTACTTTCATGTGTTTGGGTGCATCTATTACATTCTCAATGATAGAGAATACTTGTCCAAATTTGATTTAAAGAGTGACAAAGCAATTTTCATGGACTATTCCACTAATAGTAGAGCTTACAGAGTTTTTAATCTCAAAACTAAGACCATAATGGAATCTGCTAATGTTATTTTTGATGACTCACTTGATCTTAACCTCAAGACTGCTGAAAATGATGTTTCAGGTTGCTTACTAGACTGAAAAGATATAGAAACAGGTGCTGGAGAACCAACAGAAACTGCCAGTGCTGAAAAACCTGCTGAACCTGTTAAGGATGTAACCAAGGATGTGGACACATCTGCATCCACATCTGAACCCACATCTACTCCCACATCCACTCAAAATCCTGTATCTAAGAATAGTTCCTCTGAATCTGATCAGGATGATGCTCCAGAAGAAAATGTGGATGGGTGTGTGGATAGATCAAAGTATATTCCCTCTAAAATCCAGAAAAATCACCCCACTTCACAAGTTGTGGGATATGTGCATGCTCAAGTGAGAACAAGACAAAAGGACAAAGTGGACTATAGAAAGATGGCTGGTTTATGGAGTTGCTCCTCAACATACTCCCAGGTAAGCTTTTGTTGTTTTGTTTCAAAGATTGAACCTAAGAATATTGCTGAAGCATTGAAAAATGCTGACTGGATTCTTGCTATGAAAGATGAGTTGATTTAATTTGAAAAGAATGAGGTTTGGACTCTTGTCCCTAGACCCTCACATGGAAATGTCATAGGAACCAAATGGATTTTCAAGAACAAAACTGATGAGCAAGGTGTGATCATTAGAAATAAAGCTAGGTTAGTTGCTCAAGTTTACACTCAAATTGAGGGAGTTGATTTTGAGGAGACATTTGCTCCTGTTGCAAGGATTGAGTCCATTAGGCTTTTGTTAGTCATTACTTGTTATCTCAAGATTACTCTTCATCAAATGGATGTTAAGAGTGCCTTTCTAAATGGGATATTAAATGAGGAAGTCTATGTTGAACAACCTAAAGGCTTTGTCGACTCCAAGTATCCTAACCATGTGTATAAGATGAAGAAAGCTCTGTATGGGCTAAAGCAAGCCCCTAGAGCTTGGTATGGTAGGTTGACTGACCATTTGCTTCACCTAGGATTTAAGAGAGGTGAGGTTGACAAAACATTTTTTGTGAGGAAAAACAAAAAAGAGATTCTTGTGGCACAAATCTATGTGGATGATATTGTGTTTGGGTCAAATTCTGACCCTATGCTTGCTGAATTTGTGGATAGCATGACTTCCATATTTGAGATGAGTATGGTAGGTGAGTTGAATTACTTCTTGGGCTTACAGATAAAACAATTCAAAGATGACATGTTCATCTCACAGTCTAAGTATACCAAGAATCTTGTGAAAAAGTTTGAGCTTGAACACTCTTCACATCAAAGAACACCAATAGGATCTTCCCAAAAGTTGAGTCATGATTCTGATGGTGAGAGTGTTGATCAAACCCTATACAGAAGCATGATTGGAAGTCTGCTTTACTTCACTGCAAGTAGGCCTGACATAATGTATAGTGTGTGTGTCTCTATGCAAGATACCAAGCTAACCCAAAGGTGTCTCATCTTAAAGCCTTGAAAAGAATCATTAGATATGTGAGTGGGACTGTGAACCTAGGGTTGCATTATTCTAAAGAGACAAATATCAATTTGGTTGGTTATACAGACTCCGATTGGGCTGGAAATAGTGATGATAGAAAGAGTACCACAGGTGGATGTTTCTACCTAGGAAATAACCTTGTGTCTTGGTAAAGTAGAAAAAAGAATTATGTGTCTTTATCCACTGCTGAGGCTGAGTATGTAGCCCTTGGAAGTTGCTGCACACAACTGCTTTGGATGAATCAAATGTTGAAAGATTATGGATTAAATAGCAAAATTTTGACTGCTTTTTGTGATAACAAAAGTGCCTTGGACATATCTAAAAATCCTGTCCAACATTCTAGAACAAAGCACATTGATATTAGACATCATTTCATTAGGGATCTTGTAGAACAAAAAAGCGTAGTATGCGGAATTTGTTGGAACTGAAAATCAATTGGCTGATATATTTACAAAGGCATTAGATTTGGAGAGATTTTCCTCCTTGAGGAAGTCTCTTGGTTTGTGTGATATCTAAGGTTGTGAGTATAAATGTGTCTCACATCCTCTAACACATCTGTATATTAGTTTAACAAATATATATATATATATATATATATATATATATATATATATATATATATATATATCATGCATTAGCATGAAATTTCTCAGTGTGGTCACTTGTGAGTCTTCATCTTGACATTGTTTTTAATCACTTAATTGTGAACACTTCTTGTTCAGGTCATCTTTTGATGACTTGATATAACCTTCCTAGGTATCTCACAGTGGGTGCCATAAAAGAAAAAATATATGTGAGAAACAGCTGCTTCACCCTTAGTATGAAGCCATACCATTGTGATCAAGTGATTCTCATAAGAAATCTTGAAATCAAACTTGACAAGATCATTGGGAAAAAGGGCTACCTTTGGAATTCAAGTAAAGTGAAAGGTACTCACAATGCAAAAATCCACAACAAAAAAATTGGTGGATGCATCCTAGAGACTGTGCAGATTGGATTATTGCTCATTGACTTTTTGTGATCTTAAATGTGTCCCCAAATGTGACTCACATCCTATACTACATCCATAAGCTAAGATTTTTCCTTCACCTGTGTGTTTGCATCATGCTAGGCATACTGCATTTTTAGGTCATATAGGTGCTTTGTAAATATGCTAGTTAATTTATTTTCATTCTTAATTTACTCCATGATTTAACAAGTTTTTGTCTTCCAAAATCTCATATGAAGAGGAAAATTGTGTATCAATCCAAATTTGTAAAGGAAGGACTTTTTGAAAGGGATTCTGTTTGAAAAAGATATGGCTGAATTATTTTTGTTTCCATAAAAATCGATCAAAATCTTATTTATTTTAATCCCCTATTTCTTCGAAGGTTGTTGTGTGTGATAATCTCAAAGGGTTCTAGCCGTTGGAGGACCTCTAAGGAATTTAGGATGTGTGAAACCTTTTTGAAGAAGGATTCCTAGTTTCAGTTGGAAAGGGGGAGCTGTGAGTATTAATTAGGTCTCACATCCGTCCTATGCCCCATAAACCCTTGCTAAACCTTTTGTTCTTCCCTCGTAATTGCTCACAATCACACACATTGCCATTAATTTCCTTGCACTGTTCAACCTAACACTATTTTGCAGTTTAAATGGCCGATCATACCCAATTCGTGAAGAAGATGTTCTTGATGTCGAACCAATTTCAGTAGCCAAAGGAGAAGCCCCCATTATTGCCAATCTAGCAATAGCTAAATTCTTTGCTGAAATTCCTCCTCCCTCGTCCTCGTCTAAAACATCCATGGACGCTCCATCTGCAAAATCACCCATATTGGAACCCTTGAATGTTCCAGTGGCTTCTGAAAACCCTAATCCTCCAACCTCTCCGGTTTCACAACCATCGGTTGTCGCCTCTGTTTTTCCCTCTGTTCCTATTGTTGAAACCCCTTCAACCAAAAAGAGGAAGCTAACCCCTGCAAAACCCTTGGGCCTTGCTGCTAATCCAGTTCCCCAACGAAACCTTCGTCGATCGCACAGGGTTCGTAAGTTGTCAGAGGCTGACAAAGCTAAAAACCTCAAGAAACCTGGAGGTAAGCCAACTACTGCCATTGCTCTTGATGAAGAAGAAGAAGAAGAGGAATTTCAACCTCTTGTCAGAACTAGGGCTCAACCCACAAATCTTACTCCTTCTGTAGTTGCCCCTGTGTGAATGTGTGCCCAAATTTTGTTTCTGTTGGATTCACGCGAGTTTGAAGACATCCGGTTTAATTTGAAAAACGGAGTCGCCACGCCATTTTGATTACCTCAAAACTTTGAAAAAAAGGTTTTATGGATTCGGAGGTTAAGTTACCCCTTGGGAAGAACGTTTGGCGTTCACCCAAGGTGCCTTGCCGGAGCAAGTCTCCCATGATTTCATTAATCGTGCTTGCTTGCGTGCTTTCTTGTGTGCATGTGTTTGAAAATAAGGAGGGAATGTCCCAAGTCGTCTTCCGGACGTACAAACCATTTTTTGGTTGTCGCTCGGGATTTCTTGGAATTTATGTATTCGGGATTATGATCCCGCCCTCATCTTGTGACTTGTGATCATCGCATTTTTAACCTCGGGACCCTCGGGACTTGCGTGATCGAGAGAATGACTCTCTTTATGGTCAAAGATGAGGTTCTTTAGAAAAGGAAGGTCCTTAGCCCATCAATCCTACGCTTTAAGACGGTCGAGCTTGTATAGATGCTTCATACTCTTTCTTAAGCGATAATTGGAGATATAGGGTTCAAGGTTGTCCCTTTCTAAAGAAATATGGAACCTTTAATGGAAGGAACGATGTAAAGATAGGATCTTTTACACCGGTCCGTTCCTAGGTTGCTAATGGGGGAATGGGGGAAATGTAGGTAAAAATGACACTTTAATGAAAAGATGACATTTTTGGATTGCAAATGATGCACTTAGTTTAAAGAAATGATCTTTATTGCAAATGATGCATAAAGATTTGATTTTTATGCAAATGATGCATTTTTGAAGAAATTGGCATTCATTATGCAAATGATGCATAAAGATTGCATTTTGAAAAGCATATGATGCTAGTTTATGGTAAAGACATGGTCTTTAAAGCAAATGATGCTTGGAAAAGTGATTTTAGATGCAAATGATGCATTTTGATTGAAAAGATTTGATTTTTATATGCAAAGGATGCATGAAGATGACATTTTTATTTGAAAATGGGGGTTTTAGGTGCAAAGGATGCACCTTTATGGGAAAAGACTACATTTTTATTACAAATGATGTCTAATGCATGCAAAAGGGGAAGTGGAAATATGAAGATATGATCTTTAATCTACCAAGTCCCAAGCAATATAAAAGTAATGCAATGAGCAATTTATAAAGCAATTAGGATGCAAGGTTAGGGCGTGCGAGGTTACCAATGGCTTCCTTCTTCTTCGGGCGGAGCTAGGAGGAGAGGTTGGTCTTGGATATTCAAGGAGGAGGGAGGGAGCTTCTTGGCCTTCTTCTTCACCTTCTTGGATCTTCAACAGCCTCTTGGGAGTATTTCTTCGTATTATGTGTGGTGTTGTTGGAAATTGTTGTTGAGAAATGGGTAGAGGAGGGCTCTATTTATAGGCAGTCTGGATAAGGCTAATGAAGCCGTGCGGCTAAGGCTGACAAGCTAATGCGGCCGTGCGACATTATCCCACAATGACTCGGCATTCTAGAACCATGCAAGGTGGCAAATTCTAGAACCTTCCCTCCTAATTAAGAAAAACGTGTTTCTTAATTAGGAAGGATCCCCTTCAGCCCTAAATTAATTAAAAACAGTTCGGAATGTTTCGGAACACTAGGAAAAGGTACAGGGAATTACCGGAAAACTTACCGAAATTACCGGGAAATTTAATCGGAAGGCATGAGCCAGATTTGGGTGCTTACAGAAGCCCCTCGACAACGTCAATTGCAAGGCGAGTGGGGTTGTCGATAGAAAAGGATCCGATCTGGCGAATGCCGAGACGGATTGGGAGACAGGTGGTCGAATGGGCTGAACCTCTTATGAAAGGCTACCTACGTATCCGGAGGAATCAAGCCGGGCCGTAGTTCGGAATAGATCCCATTTGGGGAATGGAGAAGAGAAAGCGGTCTCTTCTTTGGGGAAATAGAAGGGAAAATGACCTAGGAGGTCAAGCAATTGATCCTCTTTGGGGATATGCTAGGAGTGACCAAGGTGGTCGAGATAACAAAGTCTCTTATGAGAGACTACTTCATCACTAAGGAGTGACGGAGGAAAAAGGATGACCAAAGTGGTCGGATGGGTGGACCTTTTATAAAAGGCTACCTACGTATCCCGGAGGAATCAAGCCTTGATCGTAGTTCGAGCATCACTAGATAGGTAGGAACGATGTCTAGGATCCTCGAGGGTTTGACAATTAATGGAGGATGTCACACGATTGACAATTAATGGAGGTTGTCACACGATTGACAATTAATGGAGGTTGTCACACGATTGACAATTAATGGAGGTTGTCACACGAGAAAAGCTGGAACTTACGTCACTATCGAGAAGATAGAGGTAGCTAAAGTTGAGAGAAACTTAAGCGTACGTCACTATTCGGGATAGAGGTAGCTTAAGTTGAGAGAAACTTGAGCGTACGTCACTATTCGGGATAAGTAGCTTAAGATTGAGAGAAACTTGAGCGTACGTCACTATTCGGGATAGAGGTAGCTTAAGTTAAGAGAACTTAGCATACGTCACTATTCGGGATAGAGGTAGCTTAAGTTGAGAGAACTTTAGCGTACGTCACTATTCGGGATAGAGGTAGCTTAAGTTTGGAGAAACTTTAGCGTACGTCACTATTCGGGATAGAGGTAGCTTAAGTTTAGAGTTTTGACAATTCGGAGGTTGTCACCTAGCATTATCCCGATTATAACGGAATTAACGGAGGCGGCGGGAAGAAAGCTTAATTGCTTAGGAGATAAGGGACATCTTACGAAAAGATGTTATCTTGGTTAAAAGATAACGAAAGTTGCATGCCCAAGTGGAAGGTCCGGGCGGGATTGTAATTTTACGCTCAGAGCGAATGAGGCCGCCCGGCATGAGATGGAGAAAAAGGAGCCGTACGGTTAGAGACCTGTTTTTTCCAGATTATTTAAAATCAGATTTGAACGGGCCATTGGCATTGCATTGCCGCCCAAGAACGCAGAGAGAGAGAAGAGAGGAAGAGAATTTCAAAATTCTTTCAATCCCCTTGCTTCCCTTTGATTTGAGATGGATCCGGAGGGCAATCCCATACCGAGGCAAGCAAGAAGAAACATCTCGGCGGCCGCTCGGAGGAGGAGAAAGGAGCTCGTACGAACGGAAAGAAAGTATGACTTTCTTACGCCTCCGTCGGAGCTTTACCCGGGGAGAAGGGAGCATAAATCAACGAACCCGCGATCGGTTGGGGTAAGCATTCTTATTTTGCTCAATTCCGTCGATTTTGATTGAATTTTGAATGATTTAGGGCTTGACCCGAATTTTAGGAATTTTCTAGGATTTTCCTAGGATTTTTGAATGATTTTGAGACATTGATGAATAACCTATGAGGCTAAGAATATGCAATGTGCGATTTGTTTGACAAAAATAATGGGAATGACCCACTTTTTTCTCGCAAATAAAGAACGAAAAAATTGTTTAAAGTGAGACGGAGTTCTTGCATGTGCTAGAACTAGGTCAAAATTTTGAGAAAACATGATTTTGGAAGATGAAAAGGATTCATGCATGCCATTTTTGAAAGAATAATGCTTATGTGCAAAGATTTGTGAAAATTGTGATTTTGTGCTTTAGGAAAGCAATGGGACTTGACATGACGCGTTTCAAGTGATGAAAGACGCTTTTTTGATGCAAATGATGCTAGAAAAACATTTGTGAATGCTTTTCTTTTGAAAACATGTGCGCTTTTGTGAATATATGCATGTTTTTTTTTGAAAATGATGAATGATTGACACATTTCTTTTTGTTTGTGCTTGTCTACTGGAGAACAAGTCTAGAGGACCATCAGAGATAGCAGTCAAGCTTTGGCAGAGGATGCCGGATTTCGAGAAGAATGGGGTGAACCCCAAGAATTTGGTGAGGGCTACCGGCCTGGATTCATTCGTCGAGGCTATCGGCAGGGGTGTTCACATCACCTCGAAGAGCAAGGGCTTGATCCAGGCCCTTTCTGAGTTCTGGTGGGATAGCACCCATAGCTTTCACCTGAGCTGGGGAGAGCTTACAGTGACTCCTGCCGACTTCACAGCTATTGCGGCCTACGGTTCACCGGGAGGCCCGTGACTTGGAGAGACCACATTACGGTGAGGAGTTCCGAGGCTTTGGTTGGGTTTGAGCTGATTCCCAAGGGGCTAGGGTATGGAGACACGGAATGTCGAGGTGGCGATCGAGACTTGCATGCGAGAACTTTCTTGCTAATGATGTGGCCCTTGCCAGCGGTGGCTAGAGCATTTGTATGGTTGATGCTTTGTCGGTCACTATCTTCGCCAGTGCAGGACGCTAGCTATGACTTGCCTCCTCGACTCTCTGGAGGATGTGGATGGGATAGGGACGGTCTCTTGGGAGAGGCCGGATTGGCGGAGCTCTACTTCTCGTTGGACATGTCTGAGTCGGAACAAAGGCTGCTTGCATGGGCTTGCTTCTCATTTGCCCTTGAGGTAGTCTCCTTTCTTTTCTCTTTTCTCTTTCTGTCTTGAGACTTTTATGAGAGAGAGAATGACCTTTTGATGTTTTGGACATGCGGGCTGGTTACTGCGAGGTGATCGGGTTCTTCCCTTGGAACCAGAGTGATGTAACCATCTTCCCTGCTATGGTTATTTGGAGGGGAGATGCGAGGGATAAATTCACGGGAAGACCCGGATCACTTTCGACTACAAAATGGTGAGGCCGGTCATCAACAAGGACGGGCACGATGGAGTGGACTTCTACCCTTGGGGCGGTATCCAGAGATTTTCTTTGGGAGATGCCATTGAGGCGACTAGGAAGAGGAGGTGGCTCACTGGGCGACATGTGATGTCATTTACTTGGGGGACCGTTTCTCGAGCGGCATGGCCATGTCCCTCCATTGGACGCCATTACTCCTCGGGATCCTCCCGGCACGGATGCTACAGCCCGAGGATTGGCCGAGAGGATAGAGATTGCAGTACCGAGCGGCGTGGCCGCGAGGAGTACTGACATGGACACCCCTACCACTGTGTTTGTGGAAGCGGCGCTGAGGACGCCACGAAGCTAGTGAAGGCGGCGGTCACTCGGGGATATGGGGAGGATGAGCCTCTTGACCCGCCGATCCCTCCTGCGCATCATCCTACGTGGTCCATGGAGTACCGAGGAGGATGAGGATACTGTCCCCGATGCTAGGGAGCCCCGGTACACCTTGCCGCTGACTGGCAACTGTAAGTATACTTTTAGGGTCTTTCCCTTTTCGGCTTTCGATTTTTACGCTTTTTGCAATTTTGAGATTTTACGAGATTTTTCTCTTCTTTTTTCTCGGGTTCCGGCTCGCACTTACGACAGATTGGTCGGGCGAGAATAGAGGCTGGAAGGACATGTGCGGTCCCTTCGAGGAAGGCGCTGCGCTTCGAAGGCGGCGGCGGACGCACGGGAGCCGGGCGCAAGAGACGACATGTCGGGGCACGGACCCCCGGATCCGGTGCCAGCCTCGCGGCCCCGACATCGGCATTTTCCCGCTTTGCGGCGTTTTCGGGTTGGAGGTGTCTCGCCGTTTGTTTTCGCATTTGTAGAGTCGCCGCGCCGTTTTTATTAAGCCCAAAACATTGAAAAAGGGCATCGGTTTAAAGATAATTTTTAAAGCTTGTTTTTGTGTGTGATGAGATTTTGAGTTCGGAGGTCAGATGACTCCCGGGAAGAGAATATTATAATATTAGAGCTCACCCGAGTAGCCTCGTAAAACGAGTCTTTCGGATACCCCTAATATCCTTTAAATGTTGTGTGTGTGTGTGTGTGCTTTTTAAAAATGCATGCTGTATCGGATGTCTACATTGTATGCTATGTATGGAAATGTATTGAAATAGTGTAGGAAGGAAGCCTTACCAATGTTGGTTCGTGTACGTCTTCCCAGGAATGGTGTTTGAGGTCGGAGTAGCGTTCGGTACGGATCGGGATTGCTTCGGGAGGGACCGGTTGTCTGCGGACGAGTTTCGGCGTGAGTTGAGGTTGCGAGGCTGCGTTCGGGCGAAGGATTCGGCGTGCGTGGGGATCGTCGGGATCACTCGGGCGAGAGGTTCGGCGTGCGTTGTGGTGGCGGGAGTCACTCGGGCGAGTTTCGGCGTGGTTTGGGATCGTCGGTTTGACTCGGAAAGAGCCGGGACACCGTGGAAAGACCGACGAGGCCTCGGAGTACCACGAGGGGCCTCGAGTACCTCGAGAGTGCCTCGGGGCAGCGCGGGAGCGTCTCGGGAGCGCTCGGGGAGGCTTCGGAGCATCACAAGGGAGCTCGGAAGGCCTCGGAAGGATCCGAAAGGGGCCGGGAGTGCCTCAAGAGGACTTAGAGGGAAGCCAGAGGCTAAGGGAGGAAGAGAGAAGAGGAAGGTGTATGAAAATGAGGAGGGGGAGCCCTCTATTTATAGTAAAAATTTCGGAGCAAAGAGGTCCGTACGGACCTTCTTGGTTATCCAGAATTTTGGATTTCCTCGATTTGAGGAATGCTGCAATGATGGTGAATATTACGGAATGATGGTGTCCACTGAGCAATAAGGTGCAGTACGGACCATCTTGCATGCAAAGAGGTCCGTACGGACCAACTCTGCGAGGGAGTAATCATTTCTTCGGGATTTGAGGGAATATTGTGGACTTTAAGGGGATTTAGTAATCATTGACACAAAGAGGTCCGTACGGACCTTAATTGCTTTACGATTTCTGAAAATTCCCAAAGGTCCTTTTGTCCCTTTTTATCCCGGGAAGGCTCCTCCCTTGGTTTGGTTGGGGGTTTGAGAGGGTTTTGAGAGGGTTTTGAGTGAGAGAGGTCTACGAGACTACGTGGATGAGTCTGCGGTGTTTCCCGTGTGTTTGAAAGGGGTGATCCAGTTGGGGTACTTACGAAGCCCTCGACGGCGTCACTTATGAAAGAAGTGGGGTCGCCAGATAAGATAAGGGTCCTAATACTGGATCGCGTCTTTGGGAGAGGAAGTGGCCGTGAGGGTCAATGTGAGGACGTGGTGGTGTCCTTTTGTGTGACCGTTTAGGTCAATAAGCTGGACCACTGTGATAGGATTCCCTACGTATCCACTGGCGGGAATCGAAGCACAGTCGTAGTTCGGGTGTGGGGTGAGTGTTTTGTGAATGCGGGCGTGGTGGTGCCACTGAAGTGTCGTGTGACCGCCCGAGATCGGTGGTGAGGACGTGGTGGTGTCTGGGTGACCGCATAGGTCGATGTGGAGGGACGTGGTGGTGTCTAGGTGGCCAGTATAGGTCGATGGGTGGACCTGTGATAGGATTCCTACGTATCCCTGGCGGGAATCAAGCACAGTCGTAGTTCGAAGGTCATGAAATGGTGAGTGCGGGCGTGGTGGTGCCACGAAGTGTTGTGTGACCGCCGAGGTCGGTGGTAGAGGACGTGGTGGTGTCCTGAAATGTGGTGACCGCCGAGGTCAATTGTGAGGACGTGGTGGCGTCTGGGATGGAAATTTTACGATTTTCCTAATCGGGTGGTTTAAGGCCTTCGGGCCGGAGATAGAGTGAGGACTTGAATCGTCTTCGGTGCGGTTGGTGCCACGGAGGACTTTGAATCGTCTTCGCGGCGGTTGGTGCCACGGCTGGAGGACTTTGAATCGTCATCGGCGGCGGTTGATGTGATGCGCGAGGACTTTGAATCGTCTTACAGTTGCGGTTGGTGCCACGGCCGGAGGACTTTGAATCGTCTTCGGCGGCGGTTGGTGCCACGGCTGGAGGACTTTGAATCGTCTTACGCGGCGGTTGGTGCCACGCTGGAGGACTTTGAATCGTCTTCTGGCGGCGGTTGGTGTTATGTGCGAGGACTTTGAATCGTCTTCTGATTGCGGTTGGTGCCACGCTGGAGGACTTTGAATCGTCTTCTGGCGGCGGTTGGTGCCACGGCCAGAGGACTTTGAATCGTCTTGGCGGCGGTTGATGTAATGCGCGAGGACTTTGAATCGTCTTCTAGCCGCAGTTTGATGTAATGCGCGAGGACTTTGAATCGTCTTCTAGCCGCAGTTTGATGTAATGCGCGAGGACTTTGAATCGTCTTCTAGCCGCGATTGTGGAGCGTAGGCTGCCTTGTGCTTCGAGAGGCGTAGATGCCTTTGTGTTTTTGCATGTTGAGTAGAAGATTGGACTTACGATGACTGCCGGTGCTTGCGTTGCCGTTGAAGTGGGCAAGGATGACGGCCGGTGATTGCTTCCCCATTTGGCATTTTGGAGGCGCTTCGTGCCTTGGGACTTGTACTCGGAGGTGTTGGCTCCTTCTTGTGCTTGTTTTGCCGTTGAGTGGGCAAGGATGATGATCGGTGCTGGGGATATGCAGTCTTGTATGACTTCCCTTTCGACTTGTTGGGGAGGAGCTCGGGCTTACTTTGATGGCCGGTGCTTGCGCTGCCGTTGAAGTGGGCGAAGTTCGGGCTTACATCATTGCCGGTGCTTGAATTCTTTGAGGATGCGTGACCTTATAGGGGCCCTTTTACATTGGGAAGATGACTTCGGACCTCCGGTGGATGGTTGAGTTGTCGTTGAGCGTTTGGAGGCGTCTTGTGCCTTGATATTCGTCTTTGGGAGGTGTTGGCTCCTTCTTGAATTGCCGTCGGGCATTTTGGAGGCGTCTCGTGCCTTGGGATTCGTGCTGGGAGGTGTTGGCTCCTTCTTGAATTGCCGTTGAGCGGGCGGTGGTTGGATTGCCGTTGGAGTGGGCGAGGACCGGTCTTACGTTGATGGCCGGGGATTGAGTTGCCGTTGAAGTGGGCGAGGACCGGTCTTACGCTGACGGCCGGGGATTAGCTAGTTAGGTAGTGGCGAGGACCGGTCTTACGGCCAGCGGCCCGTGGTTGAGCTTGCCGTTGGAGTGGGCGAGACCGGTCTTCTGGCCGACGGCAGGATTGAGTTGCCGTTGAAGTGGGCGAGGATCGGTCTTACGCTGACGGCCGGTGGTTGAATTGCCGTTGAAGTGGGCGAGGACCGGTCTTACTTTGATGGCCGGTGGTTGAACTGCCGTTGGAGTGGGCGAGGACCGGTCTTACGTTGATGGCCGGTGGTTGAATTGAAGGGTTAGGGACCATTCTGCACTTGGATTTGCTGGAAAAGGCCTTAGAACATCCAGGGGCAAAGATTATAAGGGCAGGAAAGTAATTTGGCCACCCCTTGCAAAGAGGTCCGTACGGACCAACCTGGTTGCAAAGAGGTCCGTACGGACCACTTTGGTTTTTTACAGTTCCCAGGTTTTGACCGGGCTTAAATTCCGAGGCTCCCTCTTCATTTCCCATTTCCAGTGCGTGAACCAGCGAGAGAGAAAGAGAGAAAACTCCATTTTTGTCCAAAATCTTCCATTTTTCTTAGCTTGAATTGCTTGCAATGGCGGAGGGATCTCGAAGGAGTCGTCGTCAACGCAGTCAGGAAGTGGTTGAGCAGCGAATGGAGCTTCAAAGAAATTGGATCTCGTTCGTTCCATCTTCGAAGAACCCGGATGTTTTGTATCCGAATCCGGAGGTGCACAATCGTCGCTCCATGAACGTCGGGGAGGTAAGAAATCTGTTCCGTTTTGATTCCCTGCTCGAATTTGTTGAATGCTAGAACTAGGTTTTAGTTTTTCGCATTTTTTTGAATTTTTTTTTATTATTTTATGCCTTTTTGTGAAATTCTTGATGAATTGTTGAAAATGGACATGTAAAAATTGTGGGTATGTGTATTTTGTGCAGAAATGTGTAGATTAGCTCTTATTTGTGAAAATAAAGTGCCTATCTAGTGAATTGCATGCTTTGGTGTTTTGTACCTAATGCTATTTATGTATGTACATTGTGAGAAAAATTATCGTGTAGTGATAATTTTTGTGAAAAAATGTGACATGTGCCGTGTTTTGTGACGGGTTATATGTGAAAGTGTGTGCCGTGTAGGGACGGGTTTTTTTTTCTCTTTTTTTTTTTGAAAAATGTGTTATACATATGTGTCGTGCCGTGTTTTTGGGTGACGGACTACGTGGGGAAAATATGTGCAATATGTGCCATGTTTTTGTGACGGAGTTATATGTGCCTTTGCCGTGTTGGGACGGATCTTCTTTTTTTTTTTTTTTTTTTGAAAATGTGTCGTGTAGGGTTTAATCCCCCTTTTTCTTTTGAGAAAATGTGTACGGTGTGTGCCGTGTTTTTGTGACGGTTGCATGGGAAAAATTATATGCATGATATATGTGAAAATTATGTGCATTGTGTGCCGTGTTTTGTGACGGGTTACATGGAAAAATTATATGTATGTGAAAATTATGTGCAATGATATGTAGCGTGTTTTGTGACGGGTTATATGTGCCTTTATATTAAATGCTTGTGATTGACGTACCTTTCTTTGTGTTTACTGCGGGATGCGGGGCTTATGGCGGGAAGGCGAAGAGGATGAAGACTCGGGGATCGCTCGAGGCATTGTGGAGCTATGGCGGCGGATGCCCGATATTTACGTGGACGGTAGGCCGAGTCCTCGGAGGCTGGTCTACGCTTACGGCTGGGTGTGTTCGTTGAGAACACAATGGAGTGTCGACACGAGGAAGAACAAGAGTGTCTTCCTTGGTCTATCGAGTATTGGTGGGATACCACCCGCACCTTCCACACGAGGGGGCGAGGTGACGGTGGACGCCCAGGATTTCTTTGCGCTATTAGGGCTCTCCTTCAAAGGAGGGCCTGTGAGGTGGAGAGACATGATCTCGATGATGTGCGGCCGAGGCTGCTTGGGCTTTGAGCCTCGTCCTCGCGAGGGCACAGGCATGTTGTATAGTGACGTGGGCTGAAGATTACGGCCGGTGTGGGGCCTACATCCGGGGACCGGCCGGGTGGCGACGGGCGATTGGCGCGCTCCTTTTGTGGTATGCATTGTCAGAGACTTTGTTCTCGAACCACGCGACCGCGGCTCCCTTTGCTCTGTTGGAGAGCTTGATTGATCTGGATAGGGTGCGCGACATTGCTTGGGGCGAGCGAGCTTGGCCGAGCTCTACTTCTCCTTGGACCGGTTTAGCGGGGTGGCGGATTCGTTGGCTTTGTTTTGACTTCGCTTTGGAGGTATGAGTTTATTGCTGTTTTTGATTTAGCAACTTGTCGTTTCTCCGCTTTCTTTCGCACTGAGCCCTTTCTATTTTTTTTTGTCACAGGTGTGGTTCTATGAGGTTTTCCAGTGCTTCCCGTGGGATAGAGATCCGAGTACATTCTTTGCGTACCACTGCTATCTTTGAAATTTGGGCTCGTACGGCGAGGAAGAGGAGGACCCGGCGGGGAAGCTCACCATCGCCTACGGGGATGTGCGGGAGCGTACGGAGAGGGATAGCCGGAGGGGTTCGTCTTGTTCCCGTGGGCTCGGTATGAGGGGATGAAGTTTCGAGGGCTCCCGAGGTGACAGCGCGGCGGAAGATCTTTGCGGGGCTTGACTGCGATGTTATGTACACAGGGGAGCGGGTCTTACGGCGGCATGGCCTGGTGTGCTTCCCGTGGCTCCGAGGGACCCTCCCTGTGGGATGCTTGATTCCCGGGACATGGACGTGCTCAATTTCGAGAGGTACCTTGGCGGTGTCGGGGCCGAGGAGTTCATTTTATATGGAGAGGAGTACGGGGCCTTCGTGAGGAGGAAGAGGCGAGACGCCGCGAGTGCTTGGCGCGGGAGAGAGAGGCACCCGCGAGCTCCCGAGAGGTTCCGTGCCGGGACCGGATTTCACGTACGTCCGCGGGGACGGATCGAGGAGGAGGGTGTATGCATGCCCGTTCCGGAGCTTGAGCTCTGCTTGCATATAGAGTGGACCCCGATAGATCGGTTAGTGTCTTGACTCTTTTCCATCTTGGCATCTTTTACGCATTTTCTCTTTTTGTTGTTGAGTATAAGCGTATTTGAGCGTTTCCTTAGGCTGCTTGTTGGTGCGAGTCCCGAGGAGAAACCTATGATATCTTGACTCGCCGTTACGTGGCGATGAGGTCATTTGCGAAGAAGATGGCCTCGAAGATATCTTGCCGGTCTTCGCGACAGCGTGCAGGCGTACGAGCCTATGCCTTAGAGGCACTGCAGCAGACGTTCCTCCGCCTAGAGCCGAGCCGGAGCCGCAGCGGGAGGGACCTTTGAGGGCGGCATAGCATGGATGCCGGGACATCTTCGGGAGGCTGCGGGGCCTTCGAGGAGCAGCCCTTTTATCGATTCATGCCTCCGCATGGCGCACGGGGTGAGGGTTCCTCGAGCCTTCCTTCTTTGATCCTTTCGCCGGATTTGATCCTTCTGAGTACTTTTCGTGGGAGCCTCGGCGGGTGCTCGGTATTCGACGACGAGGATGTGACGGGCGAGTTCGCTGGGATGCCCGACTTTTCTTTGGAGGACCTCGGTGAGGATGATGATGCTGAGGATTCTGATTAGTATTCATTTGCTTTCCCTCTTTTCATATCCCTCTTTATTTTGTTTAGCAACAGACATTTGATATTCCTGTAATAAAACACTTGTATTTGCGCGGCAAACAGTATTTTATTTTAAGATGTAATGTCTTTTTTTTGATTCCCGGGATTTGTCCTAGAAATGGTTGCTATTATTATTTTTTATTTTGTGCATGCCACGTGGTGAGAGTGCATTTGTGGGTAGTGTATGTTTGCGGGAATGGCTTTGGCCGGTGTTTGGGCGGTTTGGAGCAAGGTTTCTTGAGGACGGTGGCTTTTGTATTGTTTCTTTGAGGAAATGGGTTACATTTGCAAGGAGGTTACGGTCAGGTCCGTACGGACCAACCTTGCTTTGGGAAGGACATAAATGCTTTCCGATGTCTGGTTCTTCCTCATTTCCCCATTTGCGGCCATTTTCGAGCTTTCTTCCCCATTTTCTCTAGGAACCTCCATTTTTGCCATGGATTCTTCGTACGTCCCTAGAATTTTGCCGAGGCTTTCGCGGAGAGGCAAGCACACTTCCTTGAGCGGTTGAAAACGTGGATGCGGCGCCGTATGAGGCATCAGAGACGGGCTTTCGAGGTAAGGTTTCGTCTTTGCTCGGTTTGGTCTTTTAAGGAGTTGGTTCCTGATTGGGATTTGTTGCGGGCGGCCGCGAAGTTCTAGGATGTTAGGAGGCATGTGTATTGCTTCTCTTACAACGAACTAGTGCCCACTTTTGAGGATTTTCGGGCTTTGATTGGAGGGACCGGAGAGTGGAGGCCATCTCGCTTCCTTTGATTGGTGGTGCTTCTTTGTGAGCGTGAAGCTTGCGAGACTTTCTTCGTACTTCGTTGGAAGAAGTGCAGGGCATGATCCTTGATTCGGGTCATATCGACATTTCGGAGCTGCCGGAGCGGTTCATGGTTGATGATGAGTGACGTCTCTTGGGATGTATTTGCCTTGTGCGTGATGGCGACGCTTTTACAGTCGGTTCCCTTGGCATTTGTGATGGGGCTTTGCTAGATGTGGTAGGGCACTTTGCGGAGCTGGAGAGGATATTGTCCCGTTGGTCTTTGGGGAGACTCTTCATGGTATCGATCGTCAGCGGCCCAGGGGATCGTTTTATGAGAGGAAGCCCCGCTTTGCTCACCTTGTGGCTGCGAGAGAGACTTCGGGCCATGTCAGAGGCTCCAACATCATTTAGCTCGTGGTCATTTGCTCGGCGACCTCTTGCGTTGGATATGGATCGATCCGCACTTTGGGAGAGATGGATGGCACGGCTTGGTACGCATCGAATCCGGTGGGTTCCGCCTTGGAGGATTGAGACCGGGAGGGTCTTGCGGGAAGGATCCTACGTTGTCGAGTTCCGGGTTTGTCTTGGTCCTCCTTCTATATTCCGTCGCTTGTTTCACGGCGGTTTGGGATGAAGCGGGAGCCTTTGTTGGGGGCTGGGATGACCTTGCTGCTGCGGAGGTAGTTCCTCTTTGTATGGCGGCTTCGGGTTCCTTCTTGTATTTTACGAGGGTATGGAAGTATTCCGCTTTCCCTCTGTGGTACTCCTTAGACGTCGGGGAGCGTTGTATTGACGACTCGGTATACGGCTTTGGTATGAGCGGCGTGTTGGCGATCCCAAGTGGTCTTGGAGAAGCAGGCGTGTAGCGATTACAGGACCCGGTTGCCGTAGCGGCTATTGCCTTAGGAGTTCAAGCACAGTCGACCCTTTGGATGTGACGGGAGACACTTTGTTTGACTACGAGACTAGAGTTGACCGACCGACAGTGGAGAGGTCCTCTTTACGGGCTCGCGGGGAGGAGATCCAGAGCCGAAGCACGGGCGAATGAAGCCACGAGAGCTACTTGGATTATTTGACTCTACGGGGAGGACCCCGGATCTCGGGCGAGAGACGCAGAGTTGGTTCACGTGAAGCGAAAGAAGACTCGCGGGGACGAGGGAAGAAAGGAAAGAATGGCGAGGGGACAAGCGCGAGATGGCGCGGAATGACCTCCTAGGTATCCATTCATTGCATTGCAAACACATTATTAGTTAAATGTATTAGTTTGTCTTTTAGCATGTTGTGAACTTGAGAGTAGACCGTGCTTGAACTCATCAAGAAATGTTGTAACCGTTAGTGATTTGTGATTTACTTTTAAAGCTTTATCGAGACGCAAGATCTTTTGTTTGCCTTTGCTTCTGTTGTGCACTTTGTCGGCGTCCATCTTTGGACTTTTACATTTGCATTTGCGGGGTGACGATGCAGGCCCCGCCCGGCAATCCCCTTTCTTTGAGGCTTTGTGCTTGGCTGAGAGGTTGAATGCTCCCTTGACAAGTCGTTCTGACGGTCTTTTTCGCAGCTTCCTTGCCTCTTGTTGGCGTCGGGCTCTTGACCTCAATTTCGCAGCTTCTGCTTGAGCTTCTTTTGTTTATTTTTTTTTTTTGTGAGCCCTTGCTCGAGCTCTTTTTTTTTTATTTTTGAAGCGCATGAGGGCGAAGACAAGCCCCTGGCTTGGAAGCAAACATGAGTCAGTCGTTTGATGTTGAGTGACCCTCGGATGTCCTTGGATGTTGCCGCCGTCGTTTGACTTGGTCAAGGTGACTGCTGGGGCGTGTTCTTGAAAAGTGCGTAGCTTGATGGAGGTCTTGATTGACATTCAAACTTTTGACTTTTTTGTGTATTTTTAGACCGGACCAATTAAGGTTGCCTACGTTCCCCCGGACTAGAGGGCTCAGGTCTGCGTAGTTCGACACTACATGGAGTGCCAAGAGATGCACAACTGTTCTTCTTTAGGCGAAGTATCTGCGAAGTTTGCTTCCGTTAGTGGATTCATGAAGGGATTGCCGTCTAGGTCTGTCAGCTTCATGGCGCCTCCGGAGAAGATCTTTTGAACCACAAAAGGGCCGATCCATGTGGGTTCCCATTTTCCCAGTGGGTTGGTTCGAGTGGGAGGCTTTTCTTTGAGTACAAGGTCACCTTCCCTGATGTCTCGGGATTTGACTTTCTTGTCGAAAGCTCTAGCCATCCTGCTTTGATAGGCTCGGACGTGTTCCATGGCCTTTAGTCGTCGCTCGTCTAGCGAGAGCCAATTCGTCATGTCGGCTTCGGAGCCATTCGACTTCGTTGATGTCATTTTCAGCGGCACTCGGAGTGAGGGAATTTCCGGCTCGATGGGAAGGGCCCTTCCATCCCATACGTCGGGGCAAATGGGGTTTCTCCCGTGGTACATTCGACCGATGTGCGGTAGCCCCAAAGTGCAAGGTGCGGCTTCTCGGGCCAATCTCGTCCTCGGGTGGTCATTTTCGGATGATCCGTTCGAGGGTTTTGTTTGCTTTGCTTCCACGGCGCCGTTTGTTTGTGGCCGGTAGGGAGAAGATTTGTGACGTGTGATCTTGAATTCAGCCGCGCCCGTCGAATTCCCCTTCGAAGTGTGAGCCGTTGTACGATATGACCTCATTTGGGATGCCGTATCGGCGAGATGATGTTTTCTTTAAGGAAATGCGCGACCTTCTTGGAGGTGAGTACCTTGTAGGACTTGGCTTCGACCCATTTGGTGAAGTAGTCGATGGCTACTAAGATGAACTCGTGGCCAGCTGTCGCTCGCGGAGCGATTTTCCCGATGACGTCAATTCCCCAAGTGGCAAAGGGCCAAGGTGTAGTCATGCAAGAGAGATCGTGGGGTGGTAGATGATTGAGGTTGGAGAACCGTTGGCACTTGTCGCAGCTCTTCGGACAAAGTGGATGCAATCTTGCGCTCCCATGGAGATCCAAGAGTAGCCCATCCCGAGAATGATTTGCATCAGGGCTTTGGCATTCATGTGGGGACCGCAAGCCCCATTGTGGACTTCATTCATGAACTTGTCTTCTTCTTCTTGGCTGACGCAGCGTAGGAGTGGCCCGTGGTAGCGTTTCTTGTATAGCATGTCCCCGAGGATGACGAAGTGAGAGGCAAGGCGTTTTAGGGCCATGATGCTCTTGGTTTTGACCCCTTCTGTGTGTGGGTCTTCCTTGTTCATGAAGGTGGTTTCCCCGCTCTTGAGGTATTGGAAAATCTGGTTATACCATGGCTCATTGACGGGCTTAGGTTACTGGTTCGATCTCACAACAAGAGGGCGGGGAATTTCCTTTCGTCCGACTTTGAAGGGTTTGATTGCTTTTCCTTCGGGGATTTCCACAAGGGAGGCCAAGGTGGCTAAGGCATCTCGCAAACCCGTTTCGGTCTCTTGGCAAGTAATGGAAGGTGGCCTCTTCGAATTGTGTGATGAGGTCCTCCATGTGCATGGTATTTTTGCAAGCCCGGGTCTATGGTTTTCCACTTGTTGGAGACTTGGTTGATGATCAAGGCCGAGTCCCCATAAACTTCGAGTTTGGACATTCCTCTCGAGTGCGGCTTGTAGTCCAAGCAAGCGAGCTTCATATTCGGCGGCATTGTTGGTTACCTCGAAATTGAGCTTTATAGCAATTGGGGTGTGCTCGTCCTTCGGGATCCACCAAGAGCATACCGATGCCGCTTTCCCTTTTGTTGGCCGCTCCGTCGAAGAACAAGCTTGCCATCGATTTTCGCTTTCGATTGTGAAGATTCCCTCGTCCGGAAATTGTGGTTCGGGGCCTCGAGCCTCGTCGGTTGGGAAATCGGCCCAGTTGTTCACCATGTGACCCGTCCCTTGATTGACTTTTGGTTTTACGTACTTGATGTCAAATTCCGCTAGGAAGAAAGACCATTTGGCGAGCCTCATTGACAGAGATGGTTTGTCGAAGAGGTACTTGATCGGGTCCATTTTGGAAACCAAGTGTACCGTGTGCGATCGCATGTAGTGCCGTAGTTTCCCGACAACCCATACCGTAGCCGCGCAGTGTTTTCTCGAGGGCCGAGTAATTGAGTTCGCCGCCTTGAAACTTTCGACCGACGAAGTAGATGGCGTTTTCGTGACCCGCGACTCCTTCTTCTTTTCTTGACAGAGCATGGCTCCAACTGCGGTGTCGGCCACGCTAGGTATAGCAATAGTGGCTTTTCCTCATGGGGAGGACAGAGAATCGGAGGACTCACAAGGTATGCTTTTATTTTTTCAAAGGCATCTTGGCATTCTCGAGTTCCATTCGATGTCGGCGTTCTTCTTCATCGGTTTGAAGATTGGCTCGCACATGGAGGTCAATTGGTTGACGAAGCGGCCGATATATTGCAGCGGCCCATGAAGCTTTTCACCTCCGTCCGAGTTTGCGGTGGTCTCATTTCGATGATAGCTTTGATCTTTTGAGGATCCACCTCGATGCCTCTCTCGGTGACCATGTATCCCAAAACCTTGCCTCGCTAACCCCAAATGTGCATTTGGCGTGGTTAAGCCTCATTGAGTGTTTTCGGAGGCGATTCAAGAATTTTCTCAGTCCGCGAGGTGTTGTCCGTCCGATCCCTTTCTGAGTGAACGATCATGTCATCGACGTACACTTCGATCTCTTTGTGGATCATATCGTGGAAGAGGGCGGTTGCCGCCCGTTGGTAGGTAGCCCCAGGCGTTCTTTAGTCCGAACGGCATTACCGTGTAGCGTAGGTTCCCTGGGGTTGTGAAAGCCGTCTTTTCTTGGTCTTCTTCTACCATCTTGATCCGATTGTAACCGGCAAAACCGTCCACGAAGGACTTGACTTCGAAATTGGCTGTAGTGTCTACCAACATGTCGATGTTGGGTAGCGGAAAATCGTCCTTGGGACTTGCTTTGTTGAGATCTCGAAAGTCCACGCAACAGCGTACTTTTCCATTGGCCTTGGTGACCGTGACGATATTGGAGAGCCATGTGGGGTACTCGATCACCCTGATGAAGCCGACGCGGAGCATTTTTTCGATCTCCTCTTTGACTTGTAAAGACCATCTTGGCTTGATTCGGCGTAGCTTTTGCTTGATGGGCCTAGCCTCGTGGATTCAAAGGGATCCTGCTCTACAATGTTAGGATCTAATCCGGCATGTCTCGGTAAGACCAAGCGAACACATCCACGAACTCTTTGAGCAAAGTGCAATCAATGCGTCTTGCTCTGTGCCGGTGAAGAAACTTCCGATTTGCGTCTCTTTTCGCTCTTCAGCCTCCCAAATTCACTTTGGTTAAAACCTCCTCGGCAGCTTGGGCCCGGTTTTTCTCTCGTTTGACAACATGCTTAAAGATGTGCTTAATGTATTGTTCATTTAATGTGTCCGCTTCTTTATCAAGTGAATCGTTATTAACCTGTTTGTGTGTTAGTTAATTTATCGCTTGTTAAAGATGCAATGAGAGGATACTCGGAAAGATCGAAGCATTCATTAAGAGCATACGGGAATACATTATTGGCAATGAGTTCGTAATCTTCCGGCGTGAGGCCATCGATGACTCGAGAGACTCAAATTCAAAGCTAATGGACTCAGGATGAGTTTTGACACTAGACTCTAGGACTCGAGGGTCGACCAAGTTGTTCGATCATGTCCTTTTGGCCGGGCAAAGAGGTCCGGAGAAGGTGGCCCAGCTTATTGAGTGGCAATGAGCTTGATAGGAGATGGGGCTTGAAAGGCTTTATGTCACCGTTCCCGATCATTGCTATCACAGAGTTATCGAAACAAAATCGATTAGATCCGGCATCTCGATTTCTTCTTTGAAGAGCAGTGTGGAGCAGTGGTTCGTCCCAAGCATCGTCTCGCGGAGTCTCTTGCTTTTGTCTTGGGCATTACTAGCTCGAATGCGTACTCGTCCCGCTTGTTGAAGGCAGTGGTTGTTGACAGAGAGTTTTTCGAATTCTTCCGCCAAAGAGGGGGTTTTCCCGAACCAAAATTCATTGTGAATAGTGGTGGTTGTGGATCCCGGCAGGGGCGGTGTGTCGAGGAATGCTCTTCGGACAGATTTGGCTTGAGGCCTCCGAATCTTGCCAGTTCTCGCCGGGAGCTTGTCCATGGTTGTCGGCCGCCTTGTTTGGCGCCGATCGCCCTGTTCCCTTTTCTCGAATCTTCTTCCAAGTTGCCGCCTTCTTTGTGAAGTACTTGGTCATGTCGAAGCCGTAAGGACGAAGATCGGAGATGGTGTGCAAGCCCCTTTGTTATCTCGTGGAGCGTTTTCGTGCAGCCTCGCTTGTCCTCCGCAATGTGTTCGGGAGTAGGAGAGTATCCTGTGCCATGCAAGGTATTCTCGTTCTTTGATATTGATGATCCGTTGAGTGCCCCGATGGCGTTTTCCCAAACCGAGCCCCGGATGTAGTTCATGTGCTTCATCATTTTCATCGGGGAGGAATCTTGTCCCAAATCAAAGGCAAATCTATGTGGCACACCTGGGCCTTTGGGCTCGATGGTGAACCCCGTGAGCATCATGCCGTCATCATCGTGTTTGATCTCTAAACCGGGACGCCGTTGGTGTCGGTCCTTTCAAAGGACTATGCCGTCGCCGTAGATGATGGTCGATCTGTTCCTTGGACAAACTTTACGCACCGATGGAGAGTGGATGCCACCCCATTGATCCGATGTTGCCAAGGGCGTCCCAAAATGGCAAAGTGAAGGTGATCGGGATGTCGATGACTTGGAAGTCTGTCTGACCATTTGTTTTCCGAACCACAAGTTCAAGGTGGCTATTCCCAAGATCGGGCGGGATGTTGAGTCGTATGCCTTGATTGCTCGAGTCGAGGGTTTTAGATCGCCTGCTTTGATCCCTAGCAAATCCATCATTTTGGCCGGAAGGACGTTCATGGATGATCCCCCATCTACCAACACCCGAGGGAGACGGCGCTCGTCCAGCTTGAACTGTTATGTAGAGAGGCTCGTTGTGGTCGCCCCAAATTTTGGAAGATCGAGCTCGTGAAGGTGATGATATTGCCGTAATTGACGTTGCCAATCATCCGAACCGCTTCATCGTGTGTCACCGTGATGGGAACCATAGTCCGGGCCAGCTTTCTTCCAACTTGAGCTTGTGCGGGTAAGATGAAGTGAGTAAGGACCAGAGTGAGATGTTAGCCTCGAGTGCGCTTGAGCCGTGTCAAGACAGATCTTCAACCTTTGGGTCCAAGGTTTCACTTCTTTGGCGTAGTGGCCCCTTTTCGCCTCGTGGCTCGTATGGCTGGCCTTTTGTCCGTCCGTGGAGGATTCACGGGATTTGACCGAACGTGTCGAACATTCACCTCGGGACTTATGGTTTTGCTTGTCTCTCCCTATTTCGTAGTGGGAGGAGCCTCGATTGGCGTAAGGCCGCACCGCGCATTTCAATTCGTTCACCGTCATGGCTTTTACCGAAGCATCAATAGTGGCTTTGAGATCTTCCCAAGACAGGGGTTGGATTATCCGACCTTCGGGCCTTCGGTGGCGGTGCGAAGCTCGTCCCCACTCGATCATGGAGCAAACATTGCCGTGGCCCCGTGCGTAACTAGGCCGGGAGATTTGCTGGAGTAGATGACATAGTAGTCAAACTTTCCCGAGGGTTCTCCAAGGGTTCCGACCGTGGGATCACCAGATTCATACCTCTTTTCGCTTTTGTTGAGAAGATAGCTTCTTCTTTCGTCGAGGACGGCCCTCATTCATTGCATCCCGGGAATTCCATTTCCAGACAAGCACCGCAATCGCAGACGTCCCACCGTATGTGTTCGTTGTTCGGCGGTGGTACCGGGACCTCAGGAGGCCGGATGGGCGTGCTTTCCTCCGAAGGTCTTGTGGTCTTACGTCATAACCGCATGGCTCGCACGAGGGTAACAAAGTTGACTTCGGGAGACAATGAGAGATGTTAGAGGCCGTAGGAGCAAGCCATGGCTTGGGAAGCCCTGTAGTTGGGTGGCTAAGGTTCCAGTGGTGCATGGCACCTTCGATCCAGGCTTGTTGCTCACCTTGACGTTTCTCAATAGCCATGAGGACCTCGCCAAACTTCTTCCAAAGGTTGGGAAATTTCTTGGGGTAAGGTCCCGTTCTCATCCTTGTTATCCACCGACTTGGCCATGGGGAATTGACTGACCGTCCCGGTGACAGAGGTGGGTAGGACCTTGCTGTTTTGACACCGGGAGACGAGTTCCCGGTACTCTCGACCACTCGTTAGCTGGAGGGGGTGATGGGCAAGGTTTAGACACGGGAATGGCCTAACGGGATAAAAGGGGGAAAGCTCACGTGGCATGTGGTTTCCGTTTCTTTTATTTTTGATTTTTTTGTTGTTTTAATTTACTTAAAACATGTTTTCTCGTAATCCTAGGTAGGTTGGAAAAGATTGCTCTTGTTTTTCGCAACTATGCTAGATCCCGGGTCGATGGAGACCATCTCGTGCGGCTATAAGCCCCTCGTTTTGCACCCGTATTTCGACATCCCAGGTGGACAGCCCCTGTGCGAGGGTCCTATAGTGCAAGCGGTTTCCACCGGCCTAAAAGAAAATCGAACCTAAGGACCGAGCCTGTCATGTTCGTTTTGATGCGTTAGCCATGTGAATAGTGAACCGAGCCGCCACCGAGTCAAGATCGTGTCAAGAGTTCGGCATGACCTCTCTCTTGCTTGCTTGCGCAAGGGATCTCGTGACGTTAGGCGTTGGTCGGGTCATATTGTCATGGCCGACGTATCAAAGGCGTGATGACATGGTGTCATGCGAGCATGGATGTATATCCGGGACGGAACATCGTCCTGGGTGTAGCTTCGGAAATCAAGATCAGTCAAGATTTTAGCATGACCTTTCATCGCTTTGCGCAAGTGGATCTTGAGTTCCGAGCCTTGACTTAAAATGGCCGGCATGGTATATGTATCCAGCCGTATGACACCTGACCGGGTAAAAACCAACCGAGTCCGGACAGAGTGTGACTCAAGACTCAAACGTGTGGTTGACGCTTGGCTAGGATGGGATGTTTGGAATGATCCCGCGCGCCCAAGAGGCCTAGGAAGACCAAACGGATCGCAACCGAGACCACTCCGGGTTAAGGGTTGTAGTGTGCAAGTGTATCCGAGGCAAAGAAATGCGCATAGTGTGCGGTGTAACCGAGGCAAAGTGTGAGTAGAGTGCGGTGTAACCGAGGCAAAGAAAGCGCTGTAGTGTGCGGTCTCTAAAATTCTTTTCCGAGTAAAACAGAGTTTTTGAAGAATTTTAAATGTATGCACGTATGTATATTGATGCATTTTTTTTGTATTTTTTTTTTTTTTTGTAAAATAAAAACGAAGCACGTGCACACACACACAACAGCTTAAAGGAAGGGGTAAAATGAAAGTTTGACCCTCATCATCGTTTTAAAAATCTTTTGTTTTGTTTAAAAGTTTTTAAAACAAAATGTCCCCACGAGTCGCCAACCGAAATTACCCGGATCCGAGCAGCCTCGCGGCCCCGCATCCGGGCATTTTCCCCGCTTTGCGCCGCTGTGCCGGGAGGTGTCTCGCCGTTTGTTTTCGCATTTGTAGAGTCGCCACGCCGTTTTTATTAAGCCCAAAACATTGAAAAGGGCATCGCTTAAAGATAATTTTAAACCTGTTTTGTGTGTGATGAGATTTTGAGTTCGGAGGTCGATGACTCCCCGGAAGAGAATATTAGAATATTAGAGCTCACTCCGAGTAGCCTCGTAAAACGAGTCTTTCGGATACCCCTAATATCCTTTAAATGTTGTGTGTGTGTGTGTGTGCTTTTAAAAATGCATGTCAGATCGGATGTCTACATTGTATGCTATGTATGGAAATGTATTGAAATAGTGTAGGAAGGAAGCCTTACCAATGTTGGTTCGTGTCTCTGCCTTCCGCCGGGGAATGGTGTTTGAGGTCGGAGTAGCGTTCCGCACGGATCGGATTGCTTCGGGAGATGCCGGTTGTCCGCTGACGTAGTTTCGCGTGAGTTGAGGTTGCCAGGCTGCGTCGGCAGAGGTTCGGCGTGCGTGGGGATCGTCGGATCACTCTGCGAGAGGTTCGGCGTGCGTTGTGGTGGCAGGAGTCACCTGGGCGTAGTTTCGGCGTGGTTTGGGATCGTCGGGCTTGACTCGGAAAGAGCCGGACACCGTGGAAAGACCGTGCAAGGCCTCGGAGTACCACGAGGGGCCTCAGAGTACCTCGAGAGTGCCTCGGGCAGCGCGGAGCGTCTCGGGAGCGCTCGGGGAGGCTTCTGAGCATCACAAGGGAGCTCTAAGGCCTCTAAGGATCCGAAAGGGGCCGGAGTGCCTCAAGAGGACTTAGAGGGGAGCCGTAGGAAGGCTAAGGGAGGAAGAGAGAAGAGGAAGGTGTGTGAAAATGAGGAGGGGAGCCCTCTATTTATAGTAAAAATTTCGGAGCAAAGAGGTCCGTACGGACCTTCTTGGTTATCCGTAATTTTGGATTTCCTCGATTTGAGGGAATCTGCAATGATGGTGAATATTCTCGAATGATGGTGTCCCCGGAGCAATAAGGTCCGTACGGACCATCTTGCATGCAAAGAGGTCCGTACGGACCAACTCTGCAGGGGAGTAATCATTTCTTCCGGGATTTGAGGGAATATTGTGGACTTTAAGGGGATTTAGTAATCATTGACACAAAGAGGTCCGTACGGACCTTAATTGCTTTTCTGATTTCCTGAAAATTCCCAAAAGGTCCTTTTGTCCCTTTTTATCCCAGGAAGGCTCCTCCCTTGGTTTGGTTGGGGGTTTGAGAGGGTTTTGAGAGGGTTTTGAGTGAGAGAGGTCTCTGAGACTACGTGGATGAGTCTGCGGTGTTTCCCGTGTGCTTGAAAGGGGGTGATCCAGATTGGGGTACTTACAACAACGTCTACCTCATCGGCCTCGGAGTACTCTTCCAGTGCCATGCCTCGGGGGCGGGGACCCAACGCTGACATTCTGGAGCAGCTGGCTGAGTACGGGCACGATAATGTCCATCTATCTGATGTGAGCGACCAGGAGGACCTGATGAGGGAGGCTAGCATCTACGAGCTGAGTAGCGATGAGGAGGAAGAAGAGTCGGAGGCCTAGGAGGTCTCTAGAGTAGATTTGGAACAAAAACAAACAATGAACAATTTTTATGCACACTTTGTTTATTTTTTGCTTTATTTGGGCGCCGATGGGGCGAAGACATTGTATTTATGTTTTATTTGCTTTTCTAATTCATGCTTTTTCAATTTGCATATTATCTGAGCCTTGGGGCGACTTTTTGCTTGGAATTGGGGCTGAAACTGGGCCAAAATGATTTATAATGGTATGTAAATGCTTGAATGGCTTCTGGACATGTTTTTGCACAGGTTTTGGTTGAAAAAGTGGGGTGAAAACTCCCTTCGGCAGCAACTTTGGTTGCTACAGAATTTTTTTCTGCAGAGGGCTAATGTAGCCGTGCGGATAGGTCTCTGGGGCAAATGAAGCCGTGCGGCTCACGCCCGTCTCGAACCGGTTATTTTCTCGAATAAAAGCAAGGCTTGGCCATTTCATTTCATTTTCAACATAGACTTGTCCCCTAACTGCTCCTGCAGCACATTTTGGACCTAAAAGCACCATCTTTGATCATTTTGCGATGGAGAAGCCCGTCAGATTGCAAAGGGGGAAACGAGACCGTTTTACGTCCGATCTTCGATCTTGGGTGAGACACAACTTCCAATCTCATAGGGGACTGCTTGATTCTTCCTGCAAGATCAAGTCTTTATGGCATTTGAGGGATCTCCCGCCCGATTGGGACCTTTTGAGAGCCACAAAGAAAGTTACGGGACGTCCGGAGACATGTTTACTGCTTTTCTTACAACGAGATTGTCCCGATGCATGAAGACTTCCGAGCCTTGATTGGGGGTCCCGAGATTGAGGCTATATATATTCCGCTGATCGGAGATGTGCCAGTGGCGGTAAAGCTTGCATCTTTTCTCGCAGATTTCTCTCGGGAGAGGCCGAGAGGATGATGATAGCCCCTGATAGGATTGACCTTCTCGATATCCAGGGCAGGTTTGGGTCTCCCGGATATGGCATTGCGACCACGGTGGCTATGGATGCTTTCTATTCTTTGCGTATTCTCTCGCTCCGTTCACCGCCGAGTCCGTGGGGATCCGTCATAGTGGTCTCTTGGACATGGTTAGAGACTCGCAAGGCCGGGAAGGATATTGTCCCGCCGGGTTTTGGGAGAGACACTTCATGGGATTGACAGGATGGCTCGGGAGACCATTTCATGAGATCCGGGAGTCCGGCCGTGCCGACCTTATGGCCGCAGTGAGAGGCTTGGGGCTTTGCCAGGGCTTTGCCGACTCAGTGCCCTTGGGTGCTTTCTCGGAGAGGTGCACCTAGGCAACAGACCGTCAGTAGCAGGAGCCGACGATGGCTAGGCTATCCACTTCGGACATCCGTTGGTGGATACCTCATCGAGGTTGCGGCATCAGAGGATATTTCAGAGTCCTATGCCGTGAGGGTTCCAGGATTCTCGCTCGGTCATCCTTCTACATACCCTCGCTAGTATCCAGGCAGTTTGGGGCTTTACAGGAGCCATTGAGTGATTGGGAGGACATCCGGACCATGGAGGGGGCGTCATTGGACATGAGGGATCCCGCCAGCTTCTCTTTCTTCTCGAGGGCTTGGACATATGCTGCTTTCCCACCCAGGGCTATCTTCAGGAGCAGGAAGAGCACCATCTTGACCACTGTCTACTTGGATTGGTACGAGAGGGAGATGGGAGCGACTCAGGTCATCTTGGAGGAGAGACGTCGAGCTTTATCTGGGAGCCGACCGCGACTCGAGTAGACTTTGAGGAGACCTGAGGCTAAGGCGAGTCGCCATAACCAGTCAGTGACTTGGTCAGGGATATGGAGGCCTCGATACAAGAGATTGTCCGAGGTCGCTCCTTTTGACCGAGGCTCGAGGGGAGGAGGTGCGGACTCGTGCTCGGATAGAGAGAGCACTTATTGACACGGGTTTGGTAGAGGCTCCAGTGAGGATACCGGAGGTCGGGATGAAGGATACCGACATCATAGATAAAAAGAGGAAGAAGACTCGACGGGGCCGAGGAAAAGGGAAAAAGACCGAAGAAGACTCAAATAATGACGATCGACGATCTTTTATTAGGATTCCCTTATTGCCATTTTGCAAACACATTAGTTTATTTAGGCATTTTATTGTATTTTAGATCTTTGAAGCAGGTTAGCAGAGTCAAGAGGTAGACCGTGCTTGAACTCATCAAGAAGTTTTTAACTTGTAATGAACAAGAAATATTATCTTAGAAATTAATCAAGGCACATTTCATGGAAATTCAAATGTCTTTATTGATTGGGACCCGTTTTATGAAAACTGAAATACCCTTTATTTATTTTTTTAGGACGCACTTCATGGAAGCTTGATTGTCCTTTTTATTGTTTAGGACACATTTCATGGAAACTTAATCGTCCTTTTTATTGTTTAGACCGAACCATATATGGCTGCCTACGTTCCCCTTTTACAAGAAAGACTAAGGGGCTCAGGTCTTCGTAGTTCATTCTGGTGAACTAATTCTTTCATGTACAGCCCTGTTTTTTGCCTAGACCGCCCTTTTTGGGATTTTCAGCCTAGCTGGGCATTACTCTTTTTGCACTAAGCATTTTTTTTTTTTTTTTTATGTGCAACCTCGTCTTTTGCCTAGACCGCCCTTTTTGGGGTTTTCACTTAGCCGGGTATTACTCTTTTGCACTCTTTTTTTTTTTTTTTTTTTTTTATTTTTTTTTTTTTTTTTAGACATAGTATCTTTTGAGCTTATCACCGCTGACCGTGGACAAAGGGATTGCCGTCCAGTCTGCAAGCTTCATGGCTCCTCCCGATAGTATCTTCTCGCATCACATAAGGGACGATCCAAACGGGTTCCCATTTTCCTGTGGGGTTGTCTCGGTAGGGGGCTTCACTTTCAACACTAAGTCACCTTCTTTGATGTCTCCGGCCTTGACCTTTTATCAAACGCTTCCGCCATTCGCCTCCGGTAGGCTCGGTGTGTTCCATGGCTTTTAGCCTTCTCTCGTCAAGGTGGCTAACTCATTATGCCGGCCGCGCAACCATTCTACTTCATTGACACTGTTTTCCAGAGGACCCTTAATGACGGGATTTCCAACTCCACCGGTAACACCGCTTCCATCCCGTAGGTTAAGGCAAAAGGAGTTTCTCCCGTAGCCGTTCTAACAGACGTTCGTAGCCCCGCAGTGCCAAGTGCAGCTTTTCGGGCCAATCACGACCACGGGTGGCCATCTTCCTGATGATCCGTTCGAGCGTCTTATTAGCAGCCTTCCACGGCTCCATTAGTCCGAGGTCCGTACGGAGACGACTTGTGCGAGTGATTCTGAATTCTCGACGAAGAACCTATCGCAGTTCCCTTCAAAGTGCGACCCATTATCGGAAATGATCTCGCTGGGCACCCCATATCTCGCACATTATGTTTTCTTTGATGAATTGGGCCACTTTTCCGGGAAGTGAGGACCTTGTAAGACTTGGCCTCTACCCACTTGGTGAAGTAGTCGATGGCTACTAGCACAAATTCATGCCCATTGCTTCCGCCGGGCTATTTTCCCTATCACGTCAATACCCCAAGTTGCAAACGGCCAAGGAGTCGCCATGCAAGACAGTCATGAGGCGGGAGATGGTTGAGGTTGGCAAACCGCCGGCACTTGTCGCATG
>JAFEMH010007587.1:0-83836 GCA_022495995.1 Adenophora triphylla var. japonica
GTCAGCATGTTGAGCCTACTCCGTTTGTTCAAGTTGTATATCTTGCAAAAACAAATTCATGTTAGGATTAGCTCAGAGTACTTAAGTCGGTAAGAATTTTTAGCATAACATAAGAATTGACAAATATAAATAAATGACTTGACAAAATTTAAATCATACTGTTTTGGAGTTTGCTTTTATGAAAAAATGACAACTAACATGGAATACAACTTGAGTACTATTTTGCTAACGTTTTGACATGTTGAAGATAGGTGGTCATCTTTTCTTATTTTGTCGGCCTCATTATGGTTATTTTAGGACTATGAGCTTATCTTCTTCGATCGATGAATTTAACGGCTCTCGTCTGACATCTTCAAGTCTCTTGCATGGAGTCATGACCAATTCGTCATAATAAGGTGATCCCTTCTTCAAGCCCAATGCGAATGCCTCGGCGGTTTGTGGACATGTTCAAGTTGGGGATAGTCCTTTGCCTCTTTGTTGAACTGTTCAAATAGTCTTTCAAGCTTTCGTCAGGTTGTTGCACCACCCTGTAGAGGTCACTAGTTAGTTTCTCAAAAGCTCTATTACATGAAAATTGATTCACAAACATATTGACTAATTGAGAATAAGATGATATAGAGTTTAGAGATAGGCCGGTTAGCCATTTCAAAGCTGGTCCAGACAAGGTGGAACCAAAGCCCCTACAAAGACAGGCCTCTTTGAAGATTGAAGGAATGATGATAATGTCCATTAATTCTTGGTATAGCAACACATGCTCCTTTGGATACGTGCTCCCATCGTACTTCTTCATGTGGGAGCCTTTGCAAATCTCTTCGGGATCTCCATGTTGGCTATCGCTGGAACAAAGCGAGACTCATTATAACAAGCTGGAGAAGCTGGATGATAAGGCAAGGTAACTCCAGGCACATTCCTAATCATCTCTTTGATCTGTTGCAACTCTCTAGCAACTTGACTTTCTGCAAAAGTGTTAGCATAAAATTGAGAAGAAGAGTGATCAAATGCATTATAAAAACTCCTTGTTTGTCCCAAAGACGGAGTGGCATAAGTATAGCAAGATGTTGGCACAGGTTGGCTGAATGCGAAGGCGTGACCATGTTGGGCAACTTGACTAGTTGTCACAGTTGTACTATCAGTCTGTACTGCACTCGCCATGGGGATGTCTCCAAGATTGCCCCCAGTACCTGCACTAAAAAGAGTTCTAGGAAATAATGGTGATAATGGAGTTACAACTTGAAGCTCAACTTGATTCCCTTTTCGCAGACTCTCAATTGCATTGAAAATCATAGTATTGGTATCCTGCTGAGCATCCATTCGCTTATTCAGTTCATTCAACATTGTTGCCATATTAGTCACGAAACCAAGATTGATTTCAGACGCAGTCATCTCTCGAGGTGCATCTTGCTGCCCCCCAGTCGCCCTGCCCCCAGCCGCGGAGGTTGCGAGGTTACGGCCAGGAAGTTGGATTGACCATTTTGATGTTCTAAACAAATCTAAAAAACCAAATTTCCCACAGACGGCGCCAAATTGTTTTGGTCAAATTTCGACAAGTGATTGTAAATAACCAAATATTTCAAGGAAAGAATTGGGTGAATTGGAATATAGATTTGTGTATGTGATAATCAACGAACAAAGGAATTTTAACGAGGAAAGCCCTTGAACAAATTGTTCGCCGGCATAAAACCTCGGGAGGTTTTGGAAGACCTACCTTGACCAAAGTTTTACTATGATCAGTGGGTTACAAGCTCGGAAGTATGGAGAGAGATTACAAGAGTGTGAGTGTGTGTAAGTACATGTGTCTTTCCCTAATTTCCATACCCCTATTTATAATAAAGGTAAAATAAAAAGATAATAACCAAAAATCCCTAAAAACTAGGCATAATGGAGTTACTTGAGGAGAAAATTACGGGCATGGGCTGATGGTGGAAAAATCATGGTTGAATGGGTCTTCTATGAGTGCACAAGTATCTCCTAGAAAATAGGAACCGTAAAACTGCTCCCAAGTTGTTCCAGCTTCAGGATGTTGATGAAGACGTTGAGCCAAGATGTCGGTCCAAGATGTGAACTCAACATGTAAAGTCAACATGTAAAAAGTCAACTTGTGGACCAAGTTGTGGACCAAGTTGTGGACCAAGTTGTGGAGATCAAGTTGTAGAGGTCAAGTTGTGGAGGTCGGGATCTTTGAGGCGTCTTGACATGTTGACTGCTTAAGATGCCAACCATATACACATAGTGAAAAATCCGTCCCCAACAATTGCCCCCAAAATTTCTTGAATCGGAGAAAACTTGGAGATTCAAGGAATTTTAAAACTGCTACTCTCCCCATCGACATTAAGGAAGCGGTTGATTACGCCAAAGAGTTGTCGAACGCCTTGAATGATGCTTCTAAGTCCTTGATAGAAACCAAGATAAAGCTTTAAGAAACATTAGTTAAGGTGTTTGAAATTTGGAATGTTAGATGAGGGTTGGTCCTCAAAATTTTTATATTTGATTTGGCATGTCTTTGAGAGGCACTTTGTTTGTTCTTTAGATAACATGTAAATGTTATAAACCGAAGGTAACATGAAAATGTTACAACCAATAGTTCACAACTTAAGTAAGTGTGAAAACGTGCGACGAAGGTGTCAAAACCTTAATTCGTTTGGTAACTTGAAAATGTTACAACCAATAGTCCACAACTTGAATAAGTGTGAAAACGTGCGCCCAGGCGAAGGTGTCGAAAACCTTAATTCGTTTGGTAACATGTTAATGTTACAACCGATAGTTCACAACTTGAATAAGTGTGAAAACGTGCGCCCGGGCGAAGGTGTCGAAACCTTAATTCGTTTGAAGAAATAGAACAAGTATCGGCCGATCTGGCGTGTCAACATGTTCTATCCCTCTCCGGCTAAAGTTTCAACATGTATCGGCCGTACTTGGCGTGTCAACATGTTGAACTTTTCTTCCTCGAGGTTCAAACATGTATCGGCCGTCTGGCGTGTCAACATGTTTGACTGCTCCGGCTAGGTCTCAACATGTATCGGCCGTGCGCGTGTCAACATGTTGAGCCTACTCCGGCTTAGGTCTCAACATGTATCGGCCCGTGCGGCGTGTCAACATGTTGAGCCTTTCTCCGACTAGGTCTCAAACATGTATCGGCCGTGCGGCGTGTCAACATGTTGAGCACTGCTCGGTCTCAACATGTATCGAGTGTCAACATGTTATCGGTCTCAACATGTCGGCCGTGCGGCGTGTCAACATGTTGAGCCTTTCTTCCCAGTTCAAACATGTATCGATGCGGCGTATCAACATGTTGAGCCTACTCCGTTTGTTCAAGTTGTATATCTTGCAAAACAAATTCATGTTAGGATTGGCTCCGATACTTAAGTTAGCAAGGATTTTTAGCATAACATAAGAATTGACAAATATAAATAAATGACTTGACAAAATTTAAATCATACCTGTTTTCGGAGTTTGCTTTTATGAAAAAATGACAACTAACCTGGAATACAACTTGAGGTACTATTTTGCTAACGTTTTGACATGTTGAAGATAGGTGGTCATCTTTTCTTATTTTGTCAGCCTCATTGTGGTTATTTTAGGACTATGAGCTTATCTTCTTCCAGTCTGATGAATTTAACAGCTCTCGTCCTGACATCTTCAAGTCTCTTGCATGGAGTCATGACCAATTCGTCATAATAAGGTGATCCCTTCTTCAAGCCCAATCTGAATGCCTCGGCGGCTGTGGACATGTTCAAGTTGGGGATAGTCACTGCCTCTTTGTTGAACCTGTTCAAATAGTCTTTCAAGCTTTCGTCAGGTTGTTGCACCACCCTGTAGAGGTCACTAGTTAGTTTCTCAAAAGCTCTATTACATGAAAATTGATTCACAAACATATTGACTAATTGAGAATAAGATGATATAGAGTTTAGAGATAGGCCGGTTAGCCATTTCAAAGCTGGTCCGGACAAGGTGGAACCCAAAGCCCCTACAAAGACGAGGCCTCTTTGAAGATTGAAGGAATGCGATAATGTCCATTAATTCTTGGTATAGCAACACATGCTCCACTGGATGCATTGCTCCCATCGTACTTCTTCATGTGGGGCACTTGCAAATCTCTTCGGGATCTCCATGTTGGCTATCGCTGGAACAAAGCGAGACTCATTATAACAAGTGGAGAAGCTGGATGATAAGGCAAGGTAACTCCAGGCACATTCCTAATCATCTCTTTGATCTGTTGCAACTCTCTAGCAACTTGACTTTCTGCAAAAGTGTTAGCATAAAATTGAGAAGAAGAGTGATCAAATGCATTATAAAAACTCCTTGTTTGTCCCAAAGACGGAGTGGCATAAGTATAGCAAGATGTTGGCACAGGTTGGCTGAATGCGAAGGCGTGACCATGTTGGGCAACTTGACTAGTTGTCACAGTTGTACTATCGATGCATCTTGCACTCGCCATGGGGATGTCTCCAAGATTGCCCCCAGTACCTGCACTAAAAAGAGTTCTAGGAAATAATGGTGATAATGGAGTTACAACTTGAAGCTCAACTTGATTCCCTTTTCGCAGACTCTCAATTGCATTGAAAATCATAGTATTGGTATCCTGCTGAGCATCCATTCGCTTATTCAGTTCATTCAACATTGTTGCCATATTAGTCACGAAACCAAGATTGATTTCAGACGCAGTCATCTCTCGAGGTGCATCTTGCGCCCCGGTCGCCTGCCCCCGGCCGCGGAGGTTGCGAGGTTACTGCCAGGAAGTTGGATTGACCATTTTGATGTTCTAAACAAATCTAAAAAACCAAATTTCCCACAGACGGCGCCAAATTGTTTTGGTCAAATTTCGACAAGTGATTGTAAATAACCAAATATTTCAAGGAAAGAATTGGGTGAATTGGAATATAGATTTGTGTATGTGATAATCAACGAACAAAGGAATTTTAACGAGGAAAGCCCTTGAACAAATTGTTCGCCGGCATAAAACCTCGGGAGGTTTTGGAAGACCTACCTTGACCAAAGTTTTACTATGATCAGTGGGTTACAAGCTCGGAAGTATGGAGAGAGATTACAAGAGTGATTGTGAGTGTGTGTAAATACATGTGTCTTTCATAATTTCCATACCCCTATTTATAATAAAGGTAAAATAAAAGATAATAACCAAAAATCCCTAAAAACTAGGCATAATGGAGTTACTTGAGGAGAAAATTAAAGGCATAGCTGGCGATGGTGGAAAAATCATGGTTGAATTGGTCTTCTATGAGTGCACAAGTATCTCTAGAAAATAGGAACCGCAAAGCTTGCTCCCAAGTTGTTCCAGCTTCAAGATGTTGATGAAGACGTTGAGCCAAGATGTCGGTCCAAGATGTGAACTCAACATGTAAAGTCAATTTGTAAAAAGTCAACTTGTAAAAAGTCAACTTGTGGACCAAGTTGTGGACCAAGTTGTGGAGATCAAGTTGTAGAGGTCAAGTTGTTGTAGAGGTCAAGTTGTGGAGATCGGGATCTTTGAGGCGTCTTGACATGTTGACTGCTTAAGATGCCAACCATATACACATAGTGAAAAATCCGTCCCCAACAATTGCCCCCAAAATTTCTTGAATCGGAGAAAACTTGGAGATTCAAGGAATTTTTAAAGCTACTACTCTCCTCATCGACATTAAGGAAGCGGTTGATTACGCCAAAGAGTTGTCGAACGCATTGAATGAACTTATAAGTCCTTGATAGAAACCAAGATAAAGCTTTAAGAAACATTAGTTAAGGTGTTTGAAATTTGGAATGTTAGATGAGGGTTGGTCCTCAAAATTTTTATATTTGATTTGGCATGTCTTTGAGAGGCACTTTGTTTGTTCTTTAGATAACATGTAAATGTTATAAACCGAAGGTAACATGAAAATGTTACAACCAATAGTTCACAACTTAAGTAAGTGTGAAAACGTGCGCCCAGGCGAAGGTGTCAAAACCTTAATTCGTTTGGTAACATGTCAATGTTACAACCAATAGTTCACAACTTGAATAAGTGTGAAAACGTGCGCCCAGGCGAAGGTGTCAAAACCTTAATTCGTTTGGTAACATGTTAATGTTACAACCAATAGTTCACAACTTGAATAAGTGTGAAAACGTGCGCCCAGGCGAAGGTGTCAAAACCTTAATTCGTTTGAAGAAATAGAACAAGTATCAGCCGTCCTGGCGTGTCAACATGTTCTATCCCTCTCCAGCTAAAGTTTCAACATGTATCGGCCGTACTAGCGTGTCAACATGTTGAAATTTTCTTCCTCGAGTTCAAACATGTATCGGCCGTGCTGGCGTGTCAACATGTTTGACTGCTCCGGCTAGGTCTCAACATGTATCGGCCGTGCGAGCGTGTCAACATGTTGAGCTGCTCCGGCTTAGGTCTCAACATGTATCGGCCGTGCGGCGTGTCAACATGTTGAGCCTTTCTTCCCAGGTCTCAAACATGTATCGGCCGTGCGGCGTGTCAACATGTTTGAGCCTTTCTTCCCAGGTCTCAAACATGTATCGGCCGTGCGGCGTGTCAACATGTTGAGCCTACTCCCAAGTTGTATATCTTGCAAAACAAATTCATGTTAGGATTGGTCGACTTAAGTTAGCAAGGATTTTTAGCATAACATAAGAATTGACAAACATAAATAAATGACTTGACAAAATTTAAATCATACTGTTTTCGGAGTTTGCTTTTATGAAAAAATGACAACTAACCTGGAATACAACTTGAGGTACTATTTTGCTAACGTTTTGACATGTTGAAGATAGGTGGTCATCTTTTCTTATTTTGTCGACCTCATTGTGGTTATTTTAGGACTATGAGCTTATCTTCTTCCGGTCGATGAATTTAACGGCTCTCGTCTGACATCTTCAAGTCTCTTGCATGGAGTCATGACGATTCGTCATAATAAGGTGATCCCTTCTTCAAGCCCAATTTGAATGCCTCGGTGGTGTGGACATGTTCAAGTTGGGGATAGTCACGCCTCTTTGTTGAACTGTTCAAATAGTCTTTCAAGCTTTCGTCGAGGTTGTTGCACCACCTGTAGAGGTCACTAGTTAGTTTCTCAAAGCTCTATTACATGAAAATTGATTCACAAACATATTGACTAATTGAGAATAAGATGATATAGAGTTTAGAGATAGGCCGGTTAGCCATTTCAAAGCTGGTCCGAGACAAGGTGGAACGAAAGCCCCTACAAAGACGAGGCTCTTTGAAGATTGAAGGAATGCTTGATAATGTCCATTAATTCTTGGTATAGCAACACATGCTCCTTTGGATCATTGCTCCCATCGTACTTCTTCATGTGGGAGCCTTTGCAAATCTCTTCGGGATCTCCATGTTGGCTATCGGCTGGAACAAGCGAGACTCATTATAACAAGGCTGGAGAAGCTGGATGATAAGGCAAGGTAACTCCGGGCACATTCCTAATCATCTCTTTGATCTGTTGCAACTCTCTAGCAACTTGACTTTACTGCAAAAGTGTTAGCATAAAATTGAGAAGAAGAGTGATCAAATGCATTATAAAAACTCCTTGTTTGTCCCTAAAGACGGAGTGGCATAAGTATAGCAAGATGTTGGCACGAGGTTGGGTGAATGGGAAGGTGTGACCATGTTGGGCAACTTGACTAGTTGTCACGGTTGTACTATCGATGCATCTTGCACTCGCCGTAGGGATGTCTCCAAGATTGCCCCGGTACTGCACTAAAAGAGTTCTAGGAAATAATGGCGATAATGGCGTTACAACTTGAGGCTCAACTTGATTCCCTTTTCGAAGACTCTCAATTGCATTGAAAATCATAGTATTGGTATCTGCTGAGCATCCATTCGCTTATTCGGTTCATTCAACATTGTTGCCATATTAGTCACGAAACCAAGATTGATTTCGGACGCGGTCATCTCTCGAGGTGCATCTTGCTTTGCCCCGGTCGCCACCTTGCCCCCGGCCGCGGAGGTTGCGAGGTTACTGACCGGAAGTTGGATTGACCATTTTGATGTTCTAAACAAATCTAAAAAACCAAAGTTCCGGAGACGGCGCCAAATTGTTTTGGTCAAATTTCGACAAGTGATTGTAAATAACCAAATATTTCAAGGAAAGAATTGGGTGAATTGGAATATAGATTTGTGTATGAGATAATCAAAGAACAAAGGAATTTTGACGAGGAAAGCCCTTGAACAAATTGTTCGCCGGCATAAAACCTCGGGAGGTTTTGGAAGACCTACCTTGACCAAAGTTTTACTATGATCAGTGAGTTACAAGCTCGGAAGTATGGAGAGAATTACAAGAGTGATTGTGAGTGTGTGAATACACGTGTTTTTCATAATTTCCATACCCCTATTTATAATAAAGGTAAAATAAAAAGATAATAATCAAAAATCCCTAAAAACTAGGCATAATGGAGTTACTGAGGAGAAAATTACAGGCATAGCTGGCGATGGTGGAAAAATCATGGTTGAATTGGTCTTCTATGAGTGCACAAGTATCTCCTAGAAAATAGGAACCGCAAAGCGCTCCCAAGTTGTTCCGGCTTCAAGATGTTGATGAAGACGTTGAGCCAAGATGTCGGTCCAAGATGTGAACTCAACATGTAAAGTCAACTTGTAAAAAGTCAACTTGTGGACCAAGTTGTGGACCAAGTTGCGGACCAAGTTGTGGAGATCAAGTTGTAGAGGTCAAGTTGTGGAGATCGGGATCTTTGAGGCGTCTTGACATGTTGACTGCTTAAGATGCCAACCATATACATATAGTGAAAAATCCGTCCCCAACAATTGCCCCCAAAATTTCTTGAATCGGAGAAAACTTGGAGATTCAAGGAATTTTAAAGCTACTACTCTCCCCATCGACATTAAGGAAGCGGTTGATTACGCCAAAGAGTTGTCGAACGCATTGAAGATGCTTATAAACGTCCTTGATAGAAACCAAGATAAATCTTTAAGAAACATTAGTTAAGGTGTTTGAAATTTGGTATGTTAGATGAGGGTTGGTCCTCAAAAATTTTTTATATTTGATTTGGCATGTCTTTGAGAGACGCTTGTTTGTTCTTTAGATAACATGTAAATGTTATAAACCGAAGGTAACATGAAAATGTTACAACCAATAGTTCACAACTTAAGTAAGTGTGAAAACGTGCGCCCAGGCGAAGGTGTCAAAACCTTAATTCGTTTGGTAACATGTCAATGTTACAACCAATAGTTCACAACTTGAATAAGTGTGAAAACGTGCGCCCAGGCGAAGGTGTCAAAACCTTAATTCGTTTGGTAACATGTCAATGTTACAACCAATAGTTCACAACTTGAATAAGTGTGAAAACGTGCGCCCAGGCGAAGGTGTCAAAACCTTAATTCGTTTGAAGAAATAGAACAAGTATCAGCCGTCCTGGCATGTCAACATGTTCTATCCCTCTCCAGCTAAAGTTTCAACATGTATCGGCCGTACTGGCGTGTCAACATGTTGAAATTCTCTTCCTCAGGTTCAAACATGTATCAGCCGTACTGGCGTGTCAACATGTTTGACCTGCTCCAGCTTAGGTCTCAACATGTATCAGCCGTACTGGCGTGTCAACATGTTGAGCCTACTCCAGCTTAGGTCTCAACATGTATCAGCCGTACTGGCGTGTCAACATGTTGAGCCTGCTCCAGCTTAGGTCTCAACATGTATCGGCCGTACTGGCGTGTCAACATGTTGAGCCTGCTCCAGCTTAGGTCTCAACATGTATCGGCCGTACTGGCGTGTCAACATGTTGAGCCTTTCTTCCCCAGGTTCAAACATGTATCAGCCGTACTGGCGTATCAACATGTTGAGCCTACTCCGTTTGTTCAAGTTGTATATCTTGCAAAACAAATTCATGTTAGGATTGGCTCCGATACTTAAGTTAGCAAGGATTTTTAGCATAACAAAAGAATTGACAAACATAAATAAATGACTTGACAAAATTTAAAACATACCTGTTTTTGGAGTTTGCTTTTATGAAAAAATGACAACTTACATGGAATACAACTTGAGGTACTGTTTTGCTAACGTTTTGACATGTTAAAGATAGGTGGTCATCTTTTCTCATTTTGTCAGCCTCATTATGGTTATTTTAGGACTATGAGCATATCTTCTTCCAGTCTGATGAATTTAACAGCTCTCGTCCTGACATCTTCAAGTCTCTTGCATGGAGTCATGACCAATTCGTCATAATAAGGTGATCCCTTCTTCAAGCCCAATTTGAATGCCTCGGTGGCTGTGGACATGTTCAAGTTGGGGATAGTCACTGCCTCTTTGTTGAACCTGTTCAAATAGTCTTTCAAGCTTTCGTCAGGTTGTTGCACCACCCTGTAGAGGTCACTAGTTAGTTTCTCAAAAGCTCTATTACATGAAAATTGATTCACAAACATATTGACTAATTGAGAATAAGATGATATAGAGTTTAGGGATAGGCCGGTTAGCCATTTCAAAGCTGGTCCAGACAAGGTGGAACCAAAGCCCCTACAAAGACAGGCTTCTTTGAAGATTGAAGGAATGCTGATAATGTCCATTAATTCTTGGTATAGCAACACATGCTCCACTGGATACGTGCTCCCATCGTACTTCTTCATGTGGGGCCTTTGCAAATCTCTTCGGGATCTCCATGTTGGCTATCATTGGAACAAAGCGAGACTCATTATAACAAGCTGGAGAAGCTGGATGATAAAGGCAAGGTAACTCCGGGCACATTCCTAATCATCTCTTTGATCTGCTGCAACTCTCTAGCAACTTGACTTTCTGCAAAAGTGTTAGCATAAAATTGAGAAGAAGAGTGATCAAATGCATTATAAAAACTCCCTGTTTGTCCTAAAGACGGAGTGGCATAAGTATAGCAAGATGTTGGCACGGGTTGGTGAATGGGAAGGTGTGACCATGTTGGGCAACTTGACTAGTTGTCACGGTTGTACTATCGATGCATCTTGCACTCGCCGTGGGGATGTCTCCAAGATTGCCCCGATTACTGCACTAAAAAGAGTTCTAGGAAATAATGGTGATAATGGAGTTACAACTTGAGGCTCAACTTGATTCCCTTTTCGCGGACTCTCAATTGCATTGAAAATCATAGTATTGGTATCTGTGAGCATCCATTCGCTTATTCGGTTCATTCAACATTGTTGCCATATTAGTCACGAAACCAAGATTGATTTCGAGACGCGGTCATCTCTCGAGGTGCATCTTGCTTTGCCCCGGTCGCCTTGCCCCCGGCCGCGGAGGTTGCGAGGTTACCTGACCGGAAGTTGGATTGACCATTTTTATGTTCTAAACAAATCTAAAAAACCAAAGTTCCCACAGACGGCGCCAAATTGTTTTGGTCAAATTTTGACAAGTGATTGTAAATAACCAAATATTTCAAGGAAAGAATTGGGTGAATTGGAATATAGATTTGTGTATGATAATCAATGAACAAAGGAATTTTTACGAGGAAAGCCCTTGAACAACTTGTTCGCCGGCATAAAACCTCGGGAGGTTTTGGAAGACCTACCTTGACCAAAGTTTTACTATGATCAGTGAGTTACAAGCTCGGAAGTATGGAGAGAATTACAAGAGTGATTGTGAGTGTGTGAATACACGTGTTTTTCATAATTTCCATACCCCTATTTATAATAAAGGTAAAATAAAAAGATAATAATCAAAAATCCCTAAAAACTAGGCATAATGGAGTTACTGAGGAGAAAATTCTGGGCATAGCTGGCGATGGTGGAAAAATCATGGTTGAATTGGTCTTCTATGAGTGCACAAGTATCTCCTAGAAAATAGGAACCGCAAAAGCTGCTCCCAAGTTGTTCCGGCTTCAAGATGTTGATGAAGACGTTGAGCGAGATGTCGGTCCAAGATGTGAACTCAACATGTAAAGTCAACTTGTAAAAAGTCAACTTGTGGACCAAGTTGTGGACCAAGTTGTGGAGATCAAGTTGTAGAGGTCAAGTTGTGGAGATCGGGATCTTTGAGGCGTCTTGACATGTTGACCTGCTTAAGATGCCAACCATATACATATAGTGAAAAATCCGTCCCCAACAATTGCCCCCAAAATTTATTGAATCGGAGAAAACTTGGAGATTCAAGGAATTTTAAAACTGCTACTCCCCTCATCGGCATTAAGGAAGCGGTTGATTACGCCAAAGAGTTGTCCAACGCATTGAGAACTTATAAACAAAGCTTGATAGAAACCAAGATAAAGCTTTAAGAAACATTAGTTAAGGTGTTTGAAATTTGGTATGTTAGATGAGGGTTGGTCCTCAAAAATTTTTTATATTTGATTTGGCATGTCTTTGAGAGACGCTTGTTTGTTCTTTAGATAACATGTAAATGTTATAAACCGAAGGTAACATGAAAATGTTACAACCAATAGTTCACAACTTAAGTAAGTGTGAAAACGTGCGCCCAGGCGAAGGTGTCAAAACCTTAATTCGTTTGGTAACATGTCAATGTTACAACCAATAGTTCACAACTTGAATAAGTGTGAAAACGTGCGCCCAGGCGAAGGTGTCAAAACCTTAATTCGTTTGGTAACATGTCAATGTTACAACCAATAGTTCACAACTTGAATAAGTGTGAAAACGTGCGCCCAGGCGAAGGTGTCAAAACCTTAATTCGTTTGAAGAAATAGAACAAGTATCAGCCGTCCTGGCGTGTCAACATGTTCTATCCCTCTCCAGCTAAAGTTTCAACATGTATCGGCCGTACTAGCGTGTCAACATGTTGAACTTTTTCTTCCTCAGGTTCAAACATGTATCAGCCGTACTGGCGTGTCAACATGTTTGACCTGCTCCAGCTTAGGTCTCAACATGTATCAGCCGTACTGGCGTGTCAACATGTTGAGCCTGCTCCAGCTTAGGTCTCAACATGTATCAGCCGTACTGGCGTGTCAACATGTTGAGCCTGCTCCAGCTTAGGTCTCAACATGTATCGGCCGTACTGGCGTGTCAACATGTTGAGCCTGCTCCAGCTTAGGTCTCAACATGTATCGGCCGTACTGGCGTGTCAACATGTTGAGCCTTTCTTCCCCAGGTTCAAACATGTATCAGCCGTACTGGCGTATCAACATGTTGAGCCTACTCCGTTTGTTCAAGTTGTATATCTTGCAAAACAAATTCATGTTAGGATTGGCTCCGATACTTAAGTTAGCAAGGATTTTTAGCATAACAAAAGAATTGACAAACATAAATAAATGACTTGACAAAATTTAAAACATACCTGTTTTTGGAGTTTGCTTTTATGAAAAAATGACAACTTACATGGAATACAACTTGAGGTACTGTTTTGCTAACGTTTTGACATGTTAAAGATAGGTGGTCATCTTTTCTCATTTTGTCGACCTCATTGTGGTTATTTTAGGACTATGAGCTTATCTTCTTCCGATCGATGAATTTAACGGCTCTCGTCTGACATCTTCAAGTCTCTTGCATGGAGTCATGACCAATTCGTCATAATAAGGTGATCCCTTCTTCAAGCCCAATCTGAATGCCTCGGTGGCGTGGACATGTTCAAGTTGGGGATAGTCACGCCTCTTTGTTGAACTGTTCAAATAGTCTTTCAAGCTTTCGTCGGGTTGTTGCACCACCACCTGTAGAGGTCACTAGTTAGTTTCTCAAAAGCTCTATTACATGAAAATTGATTCACAAACATATTGACTAATTGAGAATAAGATGATATAGAGTTTAGAGATAGGCCGGTTAGCCATTTCAAAGCTGGTCCAGACAAGGTGGAACCAAAGCCCCTACAAAGACGAGGCTTCTTTGAAGATTGAAGGAATCTTTGATAATGTCCATTAATTCTTGGTATAGCAACACATGCTCCTTTGGATCTGTGCTCCCATCGTACTTCTTCATGTGGGGCACTGCAAATCTCTTCGGGATCTCCATGTTGGCTATCATTTGGAACAAAGCGAGACTCATTATAACAAGTTGGAGAAGCTGGATGATAAGGCGAGGTAACTCCAGGCACATTCCTAATCATCTCTTTGATCTGCTTGCAACTCTCTAGCAACTTGACTTTATGCAAAAGTGTTAGCATAAAATTGAGAAGAAGAGTGATCAAAGGCATTATAAAAACTCATTGTTTGTCCCAAAGACGGAGGGGCATAAGTATAGCAAGATGTTGGCACGGAGTTGGGTGAATGGGAAGGTGTGACCATGTTGGGCAACTTGACTAGTTGTCACGGTTGTACTATCGATGCATCTTGCACTCGCCGTGGGGATGTCTCCAAGATTGCCCCGATACTGCACTAAAAGAGTTCTAGGAAATAATGGTGATAATGGAGTTACAACTTGAGGCTCAACTTGATTCCCTTTTCGCGAGACTCTCAATTGCATTGAAAATCATAGTATTGGTATCTGTGAGCATCCATTCGCTTATTCGGTTCATTCAACATGGTTGCCATATTAGTCACGAAACCAAGATTGATTTCGGACGCGGTCATCTCTCGAGGTGCATCTTCTTTGCCCCCAGGTCGCCATTGCCCCCAGCCGCGGAGGTTACTGAGGTTACCTGACCGGAAGTTGGATTGACCATTTTTATGTTCTAAACAAATCTAAAAAACCAAAGTTCCCACAGACGGCGCCAAATTGTTTTGGTCAAATTTCGACAAGTGATTGTAAATAACCAAATATTTCAAGGAAAGAATTGGGTGAATTGGAATATAGATTTGTGTATGAGATAATCAAAGAACAAAGGAATTTTGACGAGGAAAGCCCTTGAACAAATTGTTCGCCGGCATAAAACCTCGGGAGGATTTGGGACCTACCTTGACCAAAGTTTTACTATGATCAGTGAGTTACAAGCTCGGAAGTATGGAGAGAATTACAAGAGTGATTGTGAGTGTGTGAATACACGTGTTTTTCATAATTTCCATACCCCTATTTATAATAAAGGTAAAATAAAAAGATAATAATCAAAAATCCCTAAAAACTAGGCATAATGGAGTTACTGAGGAGAAAATTCTGGGCATGACTGCTGATGGTGGAAAAATCATGGTTGAATTGGTCTTCTATGAGTACACGAGTATCTCCTAAAAAATAGGAACCGCAAAACTGCTCCCAAGTTGGTCCGGCTTCAAGATGTTGATGAAGACGTTGAGCCAAGATGTCGGTCCAAGATGTGAACTCAACATGTAAAGTCAACTTGTAAAAAGTCAACTTGTAAAAAGTCAACTTGTAAAAAGTCAACTTGTGGACCAAGTTGTGGACCAAGTTGTGGACCAAGTTGTGGAGATCAAGTTGTAGAGGTCAAGTTGTGGAGATCAAGTTGTAGAGGCGTCTTGACATGTTGACCTGCTTAAGATGCCAACCATATACATATAGTGAAAAATCAGTCCCCAACAGTTCTACAATTCTTATGTGGCTCATGCACTGGTTCTCAACAGGAAATCACTATGCCTTAGCTTGCTGGAAATAATGATCCCCATGTTCCTCCTTACTACCAAGACTCTGAACTCAAATTTACCATTAGCCATGATTTTCGAAGCCAAGTCTCAGCAATAAAGTCTTGCTCCATCCACCCTCTTAACTCTATGCTGCCTGTCATAAACCAATACAATTTCAGCTTCTACTGAACACCACCTGATATTGAACTTATGGGAGTTCAGGATCTTACAGGGCAGCAGCAAATCATTGTGATCAAGGTTCAAGAAGAGCCTTTCAGAATTAATTGGTAACAGGGGTCCAAAATTTGCCTGATTTGGTTAGAGGGGGAAATCCTCGTATAGTAGATAAGATTTTGCAAACTTTTGCAAATATACTATTTTAAGAGCATATTACCAAGGAACTGTCGTGGTGCTAGAATCAATGATTTTCTTTGTGATCTGGGTAAAATTGCTAGATTTGACAACCTACAATTCCATTCTTCTTCTGTTGGAAACTCGGATTCTAAGTGTGCAAACCAATGTTTTTTTGACAAGTGTGCAAACCATGTAATCAAGAAACAATTTAGCTATTCCACTACAGACTGTGCTTAGGGAAGGAGGTATTTGGTTATTTTGAGGGATGATCGTATCACTGTTGAGGCTGATACACCCATACATCATGATATTAGTGCTTTAGCGAAAGCAGATGGCAATAAAGATTGGTTGTTAGTGGCTGTGGGATTACCTCCAAAATGATGTAAGACGATGGAAGCTGCGACAGTGACATTCAGAGAAGCAGTACCACAACCGTATTGAAGAATATAGACGAAAAAATCACACATCTCGCATTCTTTAGCAGACAACTCAGTACCCTGCAAAAACATTCCATATAACACTAAAACATGATACAACATGAAATCGATAATTACAACAATAAGAAAACAGTTTTTGAGTCAGCTTGAGACGATGCCAGCATTCAAAAACCAAATCGATAAGCAAAATCTCAACACTTACAAAAAAAAAAAAACCTCAATCTGCCCCCTAATGATGATTTGGATGAGTTTAAGACTGATTATACACAAACATTGTATCCCATGTATACACACAATACACTATAGAATGATGCAGCTCATTGTGATTTAAGGCTTTCAGCACTCTAAAACAAATGAGTACCTAACTTACTTTACTTGGTATATTATGCCGAGAAAAAAAAACTTTGAACAGGCAGAATAAATTTTAACATATCGGAACTTTATATGGAATTTGTTCAAGTCTTGATATTTTCAAAGGCCATATACACACCTTTAAATTAGAAACATGAATGTACTTATTTCGGATGTACCACCTAGCTAGAAATTCTGATACCTAATTTAGTTCTTAAAACTGCCATCTCTATAATTATTCCATTTAACTGCCTCCTCCGTAATAGTAATAGTCATAGTGCAATTTTATCAATGTCCAAGCAATGTACAAATAAATAAAGTACATTTCTTAAAAATGTTGACAAGTCTAAGGGGGCGTTTGTTTTTTGATTTTAAGTCTTGTTTGCCTCTTAACACTTATTCATTAAGAGGATTAGAGAAATAAGTGTGTTTGTTTTTTTTTTTTTGAAATAAGGCTTGTTAGGCTCTTAAAGTCCTCTTAATTTTAAGTGGTTAAAATGTTGCTGAATTGCCTCTGAAAGCCTCTGAAAGCCACTGTTTCATATTTGGTTTTGGTTAATTTTTTTTAAACTGCTTTCTTGTTTCATACCGCATTTACGTTTTTTTTTTTTTTTTAATTTTTTTTTTTTAAGCTGTTTCGGATAAGGAATTCGGATAGAAAATCAAACAACTTATCCAATTCGAGGCGCTTGTCGATTCTTTGCCTCTTAATCATTCAGCCATTTTCAGAACTGAAATCAGATTTCAGCACTTATCACTTAAAAAAAACAAAAACCCCCTAAAAGATACTCCCTCAGTCCCACGTGAGTCAGTGAGTGTATACTTATTTCCTTTTTAGTTCGTTCCACGTTAGTGTGTATTTCCCAAAATGACAAAGTTTTCGTTATTTTAAATTTAATAGAACAGTTTGTCATACTCACAACAATAATTCACTTGCTAATATTTCCATTCATTCTCTCATCTATTTAATTTTTCATTCTCACATCACCACCTCCACTATCTCTACTTTCCTCTATTTTATTAGTTTTCCTTAATTATTGTGTCCAAAGTTTTGGTACACATTCACGTGGTACTGGTACGAAGGGAGTATTTATTAAAGGACGGAGACGGAAGGAGTACTCCCTCCGTCCCACCTCAGTTGACACCCAAGAGATGGGCACAAAAACCCAAGAGGTGGGCACAAAAACTAAGAAAAAAGAATAAAATAAAAAAAATATGTGGTAGAAAATGAAGAGAGAGAATGAGTTGGGTAAATAGTAGTGTTGGTTGAATAAATTGAGTGGTGAAAAATGAAGAGAGAATGAGTGGTGGGATCCATCTAATATAAAAATATAAAAAGTAGGCTATTTTTGGGAGGTGTCAAGTGAGCTGGGACGGTCCAAAATGGAAATAAGTGTCAAGTGGGCTATGACGGAACGGAGGGAGTATATAATAACATAATTACCTCATTTCCAAGAAGAAAGGCGGTACTTTTCTTGAAGGGATGTTGATTTACAGAAACAGCATTATCAGTGATCTCAACTCCGCATATATCACAATCTCTCTCCTGAGAAACAGAAACAAAATGCACCCAATTCGCCCAAATAATGAATAAATGTCAGTAAAATTGCTCATATTTGAAATCGAATTTGCAGTCAGCAATAAAGAGAGAGTTAGAGGTTGGGACCTTAAGGAATGTGCGGGCATCGGAGAGAGAATGGAAATGGCGGAAGCGGACGTGAGAGGTAGACCCGTGGCTGCCGAAAGAGTTAAAGTCTCGGCGGCCGACTAGGATGAGTTCAGTGACGCTGAAGGCGGTGGCCTACGAGCTAAATGTACCAACATTATGCCTTTTTGCTATGTCGTGTGTAAGTGTGTAGGAGGCCCAAATGGGCGGCCCACTTATGCTAGGGAAAATAAGGCCCAATTCTCAGTCCTCTTACCTTATTGACAAAACGTGTGTTTGACTAGGTATTCTTTACTCTCGTCGCTTTCTTCCGGTTTGTTGCTTCTGAGCTGCGCTATTGTCGAATTTTTGGGTAAGTTTGATTTTTTCTTCTCCCGATCTTCTCCGGTTTCTCCCTTATCCTCATATGTTTCAGCCCCTATTTAAACCCCTCTTCCCCTTCTTTGCAGCCAACAACACACACGAATCATACACAACTTTTGGGGTTTTCTCTTTTGGTTTATAGAGAGAGTTTGACAGTGAATTAGTCTTGTGAGTTGCTTTCTTGGTGAATTGTGCTTCCCTATTCTATTCTTAGGATAGCTCTTCCTCGGTTAAGTTTTGATAAGTATTGAGTGTGTGAGTGTGTTGTTTTGGAGTGGCAGTATATAGAGGGGTGTAAGGGATGGTTTTTCTTGGGTCGAAGTAGCTAGAGTGTGGCTATTGATTGGTGATTTCTTTCCCCTCTATCTATCTGGAAATATAGTGTTGTGTTTGTGACTGAAATCAGACGGAATACGTTGGGAGCCAATTTTTTTTTATCTCTCTTACTATTTAATATTCAGTCATTTACATTAGTTTTCAGTTCAGAGTTACTGATTTTCTGCAATTATTTCTTGTGTACATTTACCTCTTCTGAGTTCGTGGATCTACTGCATATTGGTAAGGTTGCTCAATAGTGGTATCAGAGTCAGAGTCAGGTTGATTTGCGAACGGTGAACGGTAAATAAGAAACCTAGTATAAGGTTTCTTGGTTAAGGAAAATAAAAACTCCTTTATTTTTTCCTTCTTGAGTTTAATTTTTAATTCTTATTTTTTTAAGTTGTGTTTTGGTGACTTTGATACTTGTTTCATTTTAGATAATCTGTCTATTTTTGGGAATTGAAACTCATTATTTTGTATGACTGCTAATATGAATGCTTATATGATGGAGTCATTCAATGGCAAAGGTGATTTTTTGATTTGGCAACAAAGGATGAAAGGCATTTTGATTAAAGAAAAAGTTTTCAAAGCTATAACTCAACAATATCTTGAATCGGATAAATAAGAATTAAGGATTGAAATGGATGAATGTGCTTATTATTCGATTATTTTGAACTTATCTGCCGTTGTTCTTAGAAAAATTGGTAAACATGATAGTGATAAAGCTCTTTGGGATAAACTGAAAAAAGTATATGTTGAAACATTGTTACCTAGTAAGATGTATTTGCTTGAGAAATTCTTTCAGTTTAAATTAGACTTAAACAAAGACATGGATGATAACATTGATCGGTTTACTAAACTTGTGCAAGATATTAAGCAAAACTGGTGATAAAAACATTGATGAATACACTCATATTGTGCTCTTGAATGCTATACCCGACTCTTATGATGATGTTAGATATGCTATTAAGTATGGTAGGAATGATATTGTGCTTGATACTGTGATTAACGGAATTAAAAGAAAAAAAGTTGAAATTAAGAGTTAATAAGGGTAAATCAACTATTGGTGAGGTTAATATGGTGAGAGAACGACCGACTTAAAGGACTAATAATCAGAATAAGCAATATGATAAGGTTGAATCAAACAAGAATAATGAGAGAAAAAGAAGCAAGTCTAGATCTGATAAAAGTAACAGAAAATGTTATAACTGTGGGGAAACAGGTCATTATTGGAAAGAATGTCCTAATCCTAAAAAAAGGTATGTGAATCATGATCTGCAAATTGACTGTAACTTTGCTTCTAGTGAAGAAGATTCTGTTGTTTTTATGGTCACTGAAATTGTGGTGAATTATGTTCATTATGTGAAAAATGAATGGTTGTTAGATTCTGCATGCACGTTTCACATGACACCTGATAAAAATATGCTTCATACATATACTGAAATGAAAACTGGATCTGTTTCTTTAGTTAAATGATAAAAAGTGTCAAATTGCTGGTTTTGTAGACGTTTGTCTCAAACTTGATTCTGGGTTTTGCTTAACTCTAAAACATGTACGACATGTGCCTGATTTAGCTAACAATCTCATATCATGTGCATCGTTGAAAAATGATGGGTTTGAGGGTAAATGGGATAGTGGGTGTATGAAAATCTTAAAGGGGTATTTATTGATTTTCAAACCTGAATAGATTAGAAACTTGTATGTTTGTACTAATGAACCTATGTCTGATTATGCTAATATGGCTAAGGAAGATAAAATTGATTTATAGCATAAACGACTAGGACACATGAGTAGTAAATGATTAGATATCTTAAACAAAAATGGTATTTTTGGTAGAGATAAAGTGTCTTCTTTGCATTTCTGCGACTCTTGTGTGATCGATAAACAACATAAAGTGTCTTTTCCTAATTCCCCTAATCCGAATCATTCCAATAGTAAAGAAATTCTTGAGTATTTGCATGCTGATGTGTGGGGCCCTGCTAGTGAGGCCACTCAAGGTGGTAATAGATATTTCTTATCTATAATTGATGATTTTAAAAAAAAAACGTGGGTGTTTTTAATGAAAGACAAATCTGATTCTTTTGATAATTTCAAAACTTAAAAAGTCATGATTGAAAATCAAACAGATAGAAAATTTAAAGTGCTTAGGACTGATAATGGACTTGAAGTTTGCAATCATGAGTTTGATAACTTTTGCCTTGATAATGGGATTAAAAGGCATAAGATTGTGCCTTATACACCGCAACAAAATGGTGTTGTTGAACATATAAATATAACTCTTTTAGAAAGAGTTAGAACCATGCTTGCTACTTCTGGTTTGTCCAAACGTTTTTGGGGTGAGGCAGTAATGACTGTCGCCTATCTTATAAATAGGTCGTCATCTGTTCCATTAAATGGTAGATGTCATGAAGCTGTTTTTTCTGAAAAATCTGTTGATTATGCTAATTGAGATTTTTTTTTTGTGCTGCGTATGCCCATAGAAAAAATGATAAACTTGAACCTTAGACTGTGTGGTGCATTTTTTTGGGATACCCGGAGGGTGTTAAGGGGTATAGATTATTGGTAAGGCAGGAACCAGGTTTCAAAGTGATCATTAGCCGTGATGTTGTGTTTAATGAAACTGAATTTCCTTGCTTGAATAATATGCCTCCCCCTCCCCCTACTCCAAATATGGTGGAGCACTCATATGTACCTATTCCTTCTATTGTTAATAAGCATGTTGCACCAACTGAAAATGAGACTCCTCCTGTTGATGATCCTATTGTTGTGAATGAGCAAAATGTTGTTGAAAATGATCATAATGATTTACCTGATTTGACTGAGTACCAACTCAGTCGTGATAGACATAGACGCATACCTAGGCAACCCGCACATTTTCATGATTTTGATATGACTTCATTTGTGTTTAATGTGTTTAATCTATTGATAATACTGAGTCTAAAACCTATAATGAAGTTTAAATTCTGCTAACAAGAATGAGTGAATTGATGCTATGAATGATGAAATAAATTATTGCATTTTAATGATACTTGGACTTTAGTACCAAGACCAAAAAATTGATCAATTGTTTCTTGTAAGTGGCTCTATAAAGTCAAGAATGAATCAAACTCTGTTAGATTTAAAGCTAGACTTGTAGCAAAATGTTTTACTCATAAATAAGGTATAGATTACACTGAAATATTTGCTCCAGTTGATAAATTCACAACTGTTAGGATTATGCTTGCTTTGGTAGCTCAGATTAATTGGAAAATGAAATAAATGGACGTTAAAACTGCTTTTTTGCATGGTGATCTTGATGAAAAGATTTATATGAAGCAACCTGAGGGTTATATTGATAATACTTGTCCTGATTACGTGTGTTTAGTTAAAAATTCGTTATATGGGCTTAAACAGTCTCCTCATATGTGTAATTTGAAATTTGATAAATGTATGCTAGTTTTAAAATTTCAACGGAGTGCGTTTGATCATTGTTTGTATTTCAAAAATGATACGAGTATGCCTGTTTTCTTGCTCATATATGTTGATGACATGATTCTTATTAGCCCATGTTCTAAATCTATGGAGAATGTTAGAAATTTCTTAAGTTCTAAATTTGACATGAAATACCTCGGTGATACTAGTAAGATACTTGGCATGAATATAATCAGAGACAGTGATATATCTGTTATTTACTTAAACCAAATTTCATATGTTGAAAAGATTTTAAGTAAATTTTCTATGAAATATGCTAAGTTTGTTAATACCCCTCTTGCTTCACATTTTGTGCTTAATAAAGAGCAGTGCCCCCAAAATGGCTTTGAGCTAGAGCAAATGAAAAATATTCCTTACTCGAATGCTGTTAGTTATGTTATGTACCTAATAGTTAGTACCCGCCCCGATATTGCTTATGTTATTTCATTTTTGAGCCGTTATATGTCAAACCCATGATTGCCCCGTTGGAAAGCTCTCAAATGGTTGTTGAGCTACTTTAAGCATTCAGTAAGTTATGGTTTGAAGTTTGATGAGTGTGATGATGATATAAAATTGGTTGGTTATGTTGATTCTAATTATGCCAATAATAGGGACAATATAAAATCTACCACTTCATATGTTTTTACGTTATGTGACTTTTGTGTTAGTTGGAAATCTCAGTTACAGCCAATTGTGGATGTTTCTACGACAGAGTCTGATTATGTGACTATAACTGAGACTATAAAAAGGTCATATGGCTTAAAGGTTTAATTTTTGAAATTGGTTTTCTAAATAATAAAGTGATAGTATTTTTTGATAGTCAATCTGGCATTCAGTTGGGTAAGAATTCTTTTTTATGATAGAACTAAGCATATAGATGTTAGATACCATTTTATTCGTGATGTGATTGCTAAAAATGTTGTTTATCTTGAAAAAATTGACACCAATTTTAATCTTTCTGATATGGGAACAAAATGTTTGTCTGTTTCAAAATTTTTAAATTGTTTGAAAATTTTGAATTTTGATACTTCGTGTTGATGTTTGTGTTAATGTTTACCCCAAAAATCCTCTTCTTAACTTTGTGTGAGTTGGGGTGTCTAATTTTTGGTTTCCTTCTACGTGTTTGGAATAAAACTAGGTTTTTTCTTTCCATGCTTCCTACTCTTATGCTAGATCAAGTGCGGAAGGATTGGCGATGATGAGTTTACCCATATACATGTATTCCTATGAGTGCATCGTGATTTGCACTAGTGTGTCATGAACCGGCACTTGATCCAAGGTGAATATCGTAAGTGTGTAGAAGGCCCAAATGGGCAGCCCACTAGTGCTAGGGAAAATAAGGCCCAATTCTCAACCCTCTTACCCTTATTGACAAAATGTGTGTTTGACGAGGTCTTCTTTACCCTCGTCGCTTTCTTTCGGTTTGTTTCTTCCGAGTTGTGCTATTGTCGGATTTTTCGGTAAGTTTGATCTTTTCTTCTCCTGATCCTCTCCAGTTTCTACCTTATCCTCCTCTGTTTCAGCCCTATTTAAACCCCTCTTCCCCTTCTTTGCATCTAACAACACATACGAATCATTCACAACTTTTGGGGTTTTGTCTTTTGGTTTATAGAGAGATTGAGAGAGTTTGGCAGTGAATTAGTCTTGTGGGTTGCTTTCTTGGTGAATTGTGCTTCCCTATTCTGTTCTTAGGATAGCTCTCCCTCGGTTAAGTTTTGATTAGTCTTGACTGTGTGAGTGTGTTGTTTTGGAGTGGCAGTATATAGAGGGGTGTAGGGGTTGGTTTTTCTTCGGTCAGAGTACCTGGAGTGTGGCTATTGATTAGTGATTTCTTTCACCTCTATCCGGAAATATAGTGTTGTGTTTGTGACTGGAATCAGACGAAATATGTTGGGCCTGAGCCAAAATTTTCTATCTCTCTTACTATTTAATATTCAGTCATTTACATTAGTTTTCAGCTCATAATTTATTCATCAGTGTTACTGTTACTAACTTTCTGCAATTTTTTCTTGTGTACATTTGCCTCAATTGGTAAGGTTGCTCAACATTGTGTACCACTACAAAGCTCTCAATTCCTCCCCTGCCTCCGCCTTCACTGCCTCCGCCGCCGCTTGTACTTTGATTTTCCATCTTTGGTAGAGAGAAAGAGACGGAGATCCGACTGAAACTAATCGGAGCCAAGCCAACAATCGATAGTTTCAAGAGTTAACCGGCGAACACTGAGGTACTATCAGAAAAGCCTTTGGACGAATGAGTCTTGGACTGTAGATGGAGGCAAGTTATTACGATTAATCTCAAATTCGGCTCGGTAAATGTCCGGCTTTGGCTCGAGTCCGTTTAAATACCTAAGTCAATTATAAATGTCCTTTTTTTAACAAAGAAAAACTTAGAAATTAATTGTATGGTTAGATTAATAATAAGGTTTTCCACGATGTTTAGAGAATTCTCTCAAATACAAATGTTGCTTTAAAATCAAGTAACTCGTTACAAATAGTCCGCCATTATAAAGACAATGTGACTAACATGTACGATTATAAGCTAGTGTTTGCAGCAAAAATATGATAACAATATTTAACAACATAGCTCGTCGTTAAAATGTCCAAGTATGAGAATGAATGTGACTGTGTATGTGAGGACCCCGACCCGAAACCTGCATGTGTTCCGGGCTGGAGCGTCCCCAAACTAACTCAAGATTTCCTAAACTTTTAAAACTTTGATTTAACTTTCAAACATAAGCACAATTAACATAACCATTTCAAAATAACTCTACTCCTCTCCACATTGGAGAAAGAGTTGACCAACTTTGAAAGTACCCACCTGATTTAGTTACAAAAGATTTTGGTTATAACGTAGAAACTAAGTTTAATTTATACAAACTCCATAAAGGAATTATACCAAAATACACTTTCTACGCCAACCTATACATACCCCGATAATCCCCAAAATATCACTTCCAAACTCCTTTCCGTCCTTACTGGGCCGGTCCGCCTGTCTCGGGATCTAAAAACATTAAAGGGAGAGGGATAAGAATAAATCTCAGTAAGCTATTATGAATGTAGTAATATGCCAAATAAGATGCAACACATAACAAGTTGCATATAACACATTGGAAAAGCTGTAAACACTTTACATTACCTCGGTTTACCTTTTCCCGTCTGAACAATAGTCGTACAACATTGGATATAAAATTCCAATCTTAGGTGAGCTGCTTAAGCAATACTCACATCTTATAAGACCCATGTCTTAGGGAACCATATAAGATAGTAGCAACTCTGTAAGGCTTTTGGCTCAATACAGATGCTATAACCCCGACCTGTGGCCACAGGAGAGGACGGTCACAGATATAACATAATCCGATCACATTAGGTCACAATTCCATAATTGATCGTATTATGTTATACCCCCAACATCAGCTGATTAACATAATATCAAGCACATAATAGTTACTTGAAATAAAATCCACAAAAGGGATAAGCAATATAGCCACATGGTAAAATATACTCATGTTCAACCATTACCATAATGCAACATTTATTTAACACACTATGTATAGTATAATTAATGAATATGAACTCAAGTAAGGCAATAAGGTATCATCAACCACCCTACATAGTCATTATACAACAATACATGGCCTCTATAAAGGTCCAAGTTAAATCTACCAAGTTGGAGTCACATTTGTCAAGTTGCCAAACTAGGCTGCCAAGCGTTTTCCAAGCAATATTTAAAGTACTTCCCCAATTCCATTTTGATCAATTAAGATGTCATTGTGTAGCCAAAGTATTCTACTTTAATCTAGGTTAAAGAGATTTCATTTTGGTTCTAGTTTGATTAGGTTTAAACAGCTCTAAAGTTGGTTTAATGTCACCAGGCCAGGGCACGACTCGTGCCCCAGGGCACGACTCGTACCCATTTGACCTTCCCCAGAATCTGGCGTCCCCAGCAAGGCACGACTTAGGCAAACCATGATGCACGACTCGTCCCCTCCTCAGGCACGACTCGTGCCACAGGGCATGACTCGTGACCTGAGCCCAGAATTCAGAACAGCAGCAGAATTCCTACATCACCTAAACCAATTTGTCCCCACCCAAGTTTTCCCCTGTTTTGTGCACCTAGAAAGGATTACCAAACTTCATAGATCTCATACTAAATCCTTTAAACCCAAAATAATATAAACCTAGATCATTTACCACTTGATTTCCAACCCATTTTACTACCACATTTCAAGTTAACCCTTTTTAATCTACTCAACCCATTTTCTTACACTCTTTAACACTTTCATGAACAACAACATTTTTCTATGACATTAAACAATTTCTCAACTCCAAGAAGGTTTCCAAAGCATCAAATAAACATTTTAACAACAATAACAACATTAAATAGTTCATGAACATTTAAAAGAAGGGAAGTCATAATAACTCACTTTAGTAAATATGGGTTGGAATAAGGATTTTCTTGGCTTGATGTGTTCCCCTAGTTACTCCGAATACGGAAGTACAATCGGATTGCCAAATGGAGAAGAATTGAACTTGGTAGGAACTTGGAAGAGATGGTTTTCAAAATGGAGTTTCCGTGGAAATTATTAAAGGGAAATGGAGGAGGATGATGGAGGAGGTGAATGAGAAGGATAGAGGAAGTATGGGAGGAGGTTGACTAAAGTGAAAGATATGGTGAGGGAAGTAAGGGGAGAGCATGGCCCCCCATGCCAATTAATTAAAACCTTTCCAATCTTTTTCAATTAAACCCTCCCAAGTTCTAGAATAGTAAAACTAAACCCCCTACTCCAATTCTTTATCCCTCATACTTTAACCTCATTTCATATTTTATCCATTTTCTATTATTATACTTCTCCCAAGATGCTTTATTTTATTTCCCTTGAAATCCTAAGGATTCTAAATTATTTCCCAACCAACTCATCTTAATATAAGAAATTAAAGACATAAATGAACACATAAGGTTAACATTAATATTAAAAGCATATAATATGATACTAAAATAGTGGCTAGGGTTAGGGTCGTTACAGTGTATGAGTTTGAGTTTGAAATGTTGGAACATTCTTATTCATTTAATGCCAAAATACACAAGTCTGGAAGAAGTTTGAGAATAGATGGAGGCGGAAGCGTACCTTTTAAATCCATCTTGTCTTGATGTTGTAGAAGAAGAAGAGAAAAAAATAAGGAGATGAAGTTCTTCTAAATGATTGTGCCCTCTCTCGATCTTCGATTACTTTGTGAAGAGGATGTATGGGAGAATATGAATGTTTTGTGTATCTCTAAAGGCTGATGAAAGGCCATATCTATATGAGATTAAGAGGCACTTTATTTAGGGACTACATCCTTTCACATGGAATAGTGTGAATTTACCATTATGTCCATCATTAAATGACAACTTACATCTCATGAATTCTACACATTAATTAATCTTCTTCACTTATATTATAACATTATATTTATGATTTATACATGTACGTCTACATGTTTATGTATATTTATTAAGTATACACATTTTGCAATCCATGTTCTAACAATCTCACACTTGGATTGCATGAATATGTGTTTATACTTAATAAACCCTTATAATCATATTTATAATGTAAATGACAATCTCGTCCATTAGTTCTACAAATATAAGGATTAAATGAGCAGTCATTGCAATTGATTCGCAACTAAACCCAAAATGATCACATATATATATCCAACTAAACGACATAGATTAAGTGTAGATGTGTAGCATTGAAAAATTGATGAATATATATATATATATATATATATATATATATATATAGGTAGGTAGGTAGGTACTCATATGAGAACCATAACAAAATGAGAACTGTGAGAACCACTTGTATACACTTGTTTACAGTAGATACTTAGCTACTATATACATATATAGTTTACTGTATATGTATACAGTAGTTAAATATCTACTGTATACAAGTGTATAACCACACGTATACACTTGTATACAGTAGCTAAGTATCTACTGTATATGTATACAGTCTATTGTATATGTATACAGTAGCTAAATATCTACTGTATACAAGTGTATACAAGTGGTTCTCACGGTTCTCATTTTAAACGGTTCTCATTGGAGCGTGACCCTATATATATATATATATATATATATATATATATATATATATATATATATATATATATATATATATATATATATATATATATATATATATATATATATATATATATATATTCTCCCAACTAATCCTATTTAACCAAATGAGATCAATACTTTAGAAGACATAAAATAATTAATAAAAGTACAACACAAACTCCTACTATATTAAATGTTATCAAAAGTTGTTACACCCATATGAGCAGTATGCTCGTGAAACACTAAATGAGATAACGCTTTATTAAATGGATGCACAAGCATTTGTTCCTATAAGTTGTATTTCTATCTGTTCATTTTGCACTCTTTCTCTTACAACAAGAAACTTAATATCTATATGCTTGGATTTAGATGAACTCTTATTGTTGTTAGAGTACAAGACTGATGTCCGATTGTCACAGTATATCTTGAGTGGTCTCTTTAATACTATTGATAATTCGCAGTCATTCAATAAAATTGCACAACCATATATCTTGATTGGATGCTTCGTAACAAGCAACAAACTCGAATTCCATGGTAGAGGAAGTTACGAGTGTTTGCTTGACACTCCTCCAAGATACTGCTCCACCGGCTAATGTGAAGACATAACCATACATCGACTTTTGAATATCTTGGCATCCAGCAAAATCAGAATCGGAATGCCCAACGATCTCAAGATGATCTGATTTTGAATATGTAAGCATGTAGTCCTTAGTGTTTTGTAGGTATCTCATCACTCTTTTGGCTGCAACCCAATGTTCTCTCCCCAGATTGCTTTGGTATCGACCAAGCAATCCAACAATAAATGAAAGGTCTGGACGAGTATAGACTTGTGCATACATTAAGCTTCCTACTGCTGATGCATAAGAGATATTTTCCATAAACTTGGATTATATATTATTTTTAGGACATTGTTTGAGACTAAACTTGTCTCCCTTAGAAACAGGGGTGTCATGTGGCTTACAATTTTGCATGCTAAATCTTTTTAATACCTTTTCTATATAGCCCTTTTGCGACAATTCTAAAATATCTCGTGAACGATCACGTTGAATTTGGATTCCTAACATAAATGATGCCTCACCAAGATCTTTCATTTCATATTTGTTTGAAAGAAATTTCTTAGTTTCCTTTAAAAGGTCCATATCATTACTAGTAAGCAAATTATCATCCACATATAAGATCAAAAATATAAATCTACTCCCACTGAACTTATGGTACACATATTCTTCAGCAAGATTCATTTCAAAACCAAATGAAAGAATAACTTGATTGAATTTTAAGTACCATTGACGAGAAGCTTGCTTGATACCATAAATGGATTTCTTAAGTTTACAAATTAATTGATTATTTTGATCTAAATCAGTCATCATTTCTAGTTTCTTCATGTAGATGATTTCCTCAATGTCTCCATTGAGAAACGTTGTCTTTACATTCATTTGATAAAGCTCAAGGTTATAATTTGCTACAATTGCTATAATGATCCTAAAATAATTTTTAGATGATATCGAAGAAAATATTTCTTTGTAATCAATACCTTCCTTTTGAGTAAATCCCTTAAAAACAAGACGAGCCTTATATCTTTCCACATTACCCAATGAATTCATTTTGGTCTTAAAGACCCATTTACACCCAATAGATTTCACATTCTTAGGTAATGGAACAAGATCTCAAATGTCATTGTCTTTCATGGATTTTAACTCTTCATTTATGGCATTGATCCATTTATGAGAATTAGAACTATTAATGGCTTCATGGAAGGTGAGCGGTTCATCTCCCACTAAGTCTAAATGTTCCTCATTCTCGGCAAGATATACATCATAATCATCCGGAATTGCACTTCTTCTTACTCCATTGGATCTCTTTAAGGGCACTGGTTCTTTTTGGATTTGTTGAATTTGATCCTCATTATCAACATTTTCATGTTGTTCAAGATTTATAGGAGATTCTTTATTGTTTTGGATTGTACATTCTTGTTGGATTTCAGGTATACGTACTTGATTTTCAACGGGAACTATGTGAAGAGGTATATAAATGGATTCCTCTTCTTCTTCAAATTCAAAACTATTTCCAATTTCCCCTATAAATTCAACATCCTCAAAGAACCTAGCATTTTCCATTTCAAAAAAGGTTCTAGTTTTCGGGTCATAGAATTTATATCCCATAGTCTCTCAGCATATCTTACAAAATAGATACTAACGGTCTTAGCGTCGAGTTTGCCTTCATTTGACCTATAAGGCCTTGCTATCGCTGGACAACCCCATACATGAAGATGATTTAGAGACGGTTTCTTGTTTGTCCATAATTCATAAGGGATTTTGTCGGTAGCCTTAGAAGGAGCTCTATTGAGAATATAAGCAGGGGGTTCTAATGCATCGCCTCATAATGAGTGTGGTAAGGAAGTACAAGAGATCTTACTTATTACCATATCTTTAAGGGTTCTATTACATTTCTCAGCTACACCATTCATGCTAGGTTCGTCTGGCATGGTGTAGTGAGAGACAATCCTACACTCTTTAAGATAGCGAGCAAAAGGACCTGGACGTTGTTCACTAGTTTCGTCACTCCGTTCGTATTATTCACCACCACGATCAGTTAACATTCTTAATAGTCTTTCCAAGTCGTTTTTCAACTTCAACTTTATAAGACTTGAAAATGTCCAATGATTGATACTTTTCATGAATTAAATAAATGTATCCATAACGAGAGAAATCGTCTATGAACGTGATGAAATATTGTTGACCATTCCATGAAGGTGTTTAGTGAATGGTCAACAAATATCTGTATGAATTATTTTCAAGACGTTTGATGCTCTCAAGGATTCTTTCCGTTTAGTGTTTGTAATTTTTCCTTTAATACACTCAATGCAAAAGTTTTTATACGGATTATCAAGTTTGTTTAGGATTTCCTCTGACACAAGCTTATTAATTTTACTTTTGTAGATATAGCCCAAATGCCTATTTCATAGGGTATAAGAATTTTCACTTGATAACTTTCGATTAGTCCCTCTGGTTTCATTAATATGACTCATTTGTTGTTTTAATTGTGTCAAGTAATTAATGATTATCATTTCTTGACAAATTACTGGTATCAACAATTTTGGAATTAAAATAAAGATCACATTTATTATTTCCAAATGAATAGAAATATCTTTCCCGGTCCAAAACTGTGATTGATATTAAATTCCGTCTAAATGACGGTACAATAACTGCATTATTTAATACAAAATAATAACCAGTACATAACAACAATCTAAAAGTCCCTATGCCTATTACTTCAACCGGATTTTCAACTCCCATATAGATGTATCTTTCATCTTCACTAGGTCTTCGGTAATTTAGGCAACCCTGCATTGACATACTTATGTGAGTTGTTGCACCAGAATCCAACCACCATGTATATGAAGGAATTGAAACCAAATTAGCCTCAGTACAAACAAGACCATATGCCATACCTTTTTTAACACGCGCAATCGTGATATTTAGGGCAGTCGTTTTTCATGTGAGTAAGTGTAACGATGTGCCATTAAAACGGAGTCGCCACGCCATTTTTGTTTTAAGGGCCAAAACTTTGAAAAATGCCCGGAATCAAGAGATTCGAGTTCGGAGGTCACGTTACGTGCCGGGAAGGACGTTAGTGTGCACCCGGAACGCCTCGTAAAAACGAGTCTTCCAAACATTCAAAATCCTTTGTTGTTGTGTGTGTGTGTGTGTGTGTGTGTGTTTTGACCAAAATAATTTGAAACTGGGAAAAGTGAAAATTGGGATCTCTTTTTAAGACTTTAAACTGATCCCATGATTTTTTGGAGAATTTTTGGGTTGAGTCTTGGCACTCAAAAGATTTTTGGATTTGAAAAGCAATTCTGCCAGAATGAGAGGAGGCAGTTGACCCTTGACTTTGAAATGGACTTAAAGGCTTCAAAACTTCAGAATCTGGGGAAAGTCCGAGAATTAAAGTTGTTTAAAACACCCTAAATAGGGTTTCTGCAAAGAAACTTTCCATTTTGGAAGTAATTTGAGGGGTCAAAACCTTCTGGAAATCTCAGATGTGAAATCTGGATTTCCAGAAGCTGATGAACTGGCCTCTAAAAGAAAAATTGAAAAGAGGAGTTTTACTAACCCAAAAAATAAAATAAAAATATGTTAGGAAAGATCTAGATGTTGGCTACAAAAAGTGTTTTGTAGTCAACATCCAATTCCAAGTTTTACTGGGTCCAAAAAATAGGAAAATGGACTGAGGTCTCAGAACAATGCTACTGGACAGCAAGATGTTCTTGAGGGAAAATGTGATTTTTGGGGGATTTGCATCTATGTTCACCCCATTTTCATCCCTAGACTTGATACCACTACTTTTTGTTAAGTGGTTATCATATTCAAGTCATCCTTGGGGAATTTATGGGGTTGAAACATGTCCTTTGCAAAGGGAAAGGGGATGTTTTGTAGAAATGAAATTTAAGAGAAAAATCAACTAGAGATCTAAAATGTGGACCATTTGAGATGGTCATTCATGAAGATGAACTTCAAGATGACCATCTTGGGTCAAAACTTAAGTTAAAATAGACATCAAAAAGACCCAAGTAAGAAGAACAAGATGAACAAGAAGTTAAAAGAGAATTTTAGGGTTTTGAGAAGGAGGGCTTTACCAATGGTGACACCCTATCTTCCTAGGCTTGGAATTTGACTTGAGGAGTATCAAGATTTGGTGTTTTGACTTGAGGAGTATCAAGATTTGGTGTTTGGATTTGTGTTTGGGTGGATTCAAGGCTTGAATGTGTTTAGGGTTTGATGATAGAGTTGATCAAAGAGAAAACAAGTGGATAACACTTAAGTCCTCCATGTTTTCTCCCTAATCTTCCTCTTGAGTAGTGTTTCAAGCTTGAGCTTGGTGTGTTTAAGAGTGATTTGAGAATGTTTGGAGTGGATTGGGAAATATTCAAGAGAAAATGGTGGCAATCAAAGGATTCCCATTCGTTTTCTCTCTATATTTCCGAACTTAAATTCTTTGTGTCAAAATGTGTTGTTTAAACCGAGAGAGGAGGGTTTAATTTATAGGACACTGTGAGTGACAAAGACATCCGCGCGGACAAGGTCGATGGCGTGCCTTTGTTCATTAATTACGGCTCCGGCCTTGGACAGAAGAATAAAAATTCAAAAAAACCAAATTAACAGCCAGTTTTTGTGTTTCCAGCCTTTCTATTTATGGTTTGATTCTTTTGTTTTGCTTTTTAAGATGCTTTCTTTGGTTTATCTTTATTTGGCAATGCCCATTCTACCCTCACTTTGTTAGGAAAGTTAGAAATGTTAGGAATGTTAGTAATTGTTATGACTTTCGTTAATTTTCTAACGAAAATTCTAACAAGCTCAAATTGGAGTACTTACAAGTAGCCCCGGCGGCGGCGCTTTCGAAGGAAGCGGGGTCGTCGATAAGAGTAAGGCTCCATATTTAGCAGATGATCAAGTGATCGAGTGGCTGAACCTATTTAATAGGCTACCTACGTATCCTTAAAAGGAATCGAAGCCGCCGTAGTTCGGGTCTTTCGACTATCTTTAGTCGTCGACCCTTTTGCTTTAGGAAGGTCGCCCTAAGATTTGACTATTTTTGGGAAGTCACTCTATGGTCTCGACTATTTTGGGAAGTCACCCTATGGTGTTACGGCGAAGTCACCCTAAGGTTTTGACTTTTGGGGAAGTCGCCCTATGGTTTGACTATTTTGGGGAAGTCGCCCTATGATTTGACTATTTTTGGGGAAGTCGCCCTGTGTCATTTGTTTTTGGGAAGTCACCCCATGGTTTGACTATTTTGGGAAGTCGCCCTATGGTTTGACTATTTTTGGGAAGTCGCCCGTAATCTCGATTGTTTTTGGGAAGTCACCCTATGGTTTGACTATTTTGGGAAGTCACCCTATGGTCTCGACTGAAGTCACCCTAAGGTTTTGGACTGTTTTTGGGAAGTCGCCCTATGGTTTGACTATTTTTGGGGAAGTCGCCCTATGATTTGACTATTTTGGGAAGTCGCCTGTAATCCCAGATCTGTTTGGGAAGTCACCCTAAGGTTTTGACTGTTTTGGGGAAGTCGCCCTAAGGTTTTGACTGTTTTCGGGAAGTCACCCTAAGGTTTTGACTGTTTTTGGGAAGTCACCCTACGGTTATGACTGTTTTGGGGAAGTCACCCTATGACTTGACTATTTTGGGGAAGTCACCCTATGGTTTTGACTGTTTTGGGGAAGTCACCCTATGACTTGACTATTTTGGGGAAGTCACCCTATGGTTTTGGTTTATCGAATTAGGGGATGATTGCGATTTATCGCTTTCCTAGCGTTGTGACCGGGGTGATAGCGCTTTAGGTGCCTCAAACCTTAATGATGGCGTCTTAGGTGCCTCGAACCTTCATGATGGCGTCTTAGGTGCCTCGAACCTTGATTTGAAATGATTTCCCTTTGATGGTTTGGGATGGATGGTCCTTTGGTGGATTTTAGTTCAGGAATATGAACCTAAATGGGGACTTAGTTCAGGAGTATGATCCTAAGTTGAGGTTTTGTACCTGAGGGATACTATTTGAAGGTGTTCTCGCTGGGGAAGATTCGGGCTTACGAGAACTATCGGGAAAAAGGGTGACCGTATTGGTCAAGCGGCTGGACCTATGGTAGGCTACCTACGTATCCTTAAGAGGAATCAAGCCAGTCGTAGTTCGAAAATTTCAGGGGACGGTCTTTGATGGTTTGACGGTATTTGGGAGTCACCCGAGGTTTGATGATAATGTTCTTTTTTTTAAAAAAGTAGTTGACTAAGATATGCTTACATACATCTTTGTGCTTACCTGTAGCGCCTCGGAAGGGCGAGGCTACGGCCGATGAAGAGTTGTTAGGTTGCCGTTCGTGGGGACGGTTTACGTCGGCGATTGGCTGTCTTTGGAGGCATTTTGACCTGAAGGAGGAGTTTGGTTGAGTCTGCATCTTGCTGGTGATCGTCAACCTTGTAGAGGTTGTTGAGTTTGTCTTCTCATTGGGACTTCTTGCTTTTGAGAACTTGGTGTCTCTGACCGCATTGTATTTGAGAACTTGGCATCTTTGTCCGTACTGTATTTGTGAACTGGGCGTCTCTGTTCGAACTGTATGTGAGGACTCGCGTCCCTGATCTTCTTTCCTTGGAGAACTTGGCGTCTCGGACCAAACGGTATTTGAGAACTAGGCGTCCCTGACCGATTTGTATTTTGAGAACTTGGCGTCTCTGACCGACTTGCCTTTGAGAACTTGGCGCCTCTGACCGAACTGTATTTGAGAACTTGGCGTCCCTGACCGATTTGTATTTTGAGAACTTGGCGTCTCTGACCGACTTGTATTTTGAGAACTTGGCGTCTCTGACCGAATTGTTTTTTTTTTGAACTTGGCGTCTCTGACCGACTTGCCTTTGAGAACTTGGCGCCTCTGACCGAACGGTATTTGAGAACTTGGCATCCCTGACCGATTTGTATTTTGAGAACTTGGCGTCTCTGACCGACTTGTATTTTGAGAACTTGGCGTCTCTGACCGAATTGTTTTTTTTTTTTTGAACTTGGCGTCTCTGACCGACTTGCCTTTGAGAACTTGGCGCCTCTGACCGAACGGTATTTGAGAACTTGGCGTCCCTGACCGTTTTGTATTTTGAGACCTTGGCATCCCTGACCGATTTGTATTTTGAGACCTTGGCATCCCTGACCGATTTGTATTTTGAGAACTTGGCGTCTCTGACCGAATTGTTTTTGAGAACTTGGTGTCCCTGACCAATTTGTATTGGAGAACTTGGCGTCTCTGACCGATTTGTATTGGAGAACTTGGCGTCTCTGACCGATTTGTAGACACTGGAGGCTGTCTTCATCCATTGGAGGTCGTCTTCATCCATTTGTGGACATTGGAGGTCGTCTTTATCCATTTGTGGACATTCGGAGGTCGACTTTGGTGAAGATCATCCTTGCCGAATTCCTGCATTCGTTATTGAAGAGGAAGATGCATATGCGGCATTCATGATGACGGATGCATGCATAGAACCAAAAATGATTATGAGATGATGCATTTACTTGCTTTCGAAGATGCACCTAGCTTATGTTTTTGGCAGGGAAATTACGATTTATGATTTTCAATCACCTAGGATTTTTCCTATTGATTCAAGTTTTGTGCATGCTACATGAGCCCTTGGGAGATTTTTGTGGGGATGCATGGTGATGTATGTGTCTGGAGACTGTTTGGGACAGATTTTGAGCAAGTGGGGGATGAGAACCCTTGATCGCGATTTAAACAACGGTTGTTGGTGAGGTTTTGTCAGCAGTATCACATGGACCTCAATTTTGATGAGATTGGATTCGGATCCCGGGTCTTGATTGGAATTTTCTCTCTCAATCTTGGTCATTTGAAGCCGATGCGTCGAGGCTCTAGGGCACGTTGATATGAGTGAAGCTTCTTTCATTTGGGTGAGCTGTGACCTCGGCCGAAACCTTATCCGGAGAATGATTTGATGGAATTGCTAATGCCGGGAGAAACCCTGATCTTGAATTCCGATGCTACGGGAGGCTGCCGTGTACCAAGTTACAGAAATTTGTAATTCTTTCTTGATAAAATTCGGGTCCAAAAGACCGTCTTGACAAAGCTCCCCGGATCCCGAGTAGGCAAAGCCTGGATTTTGAAGAAGTGACTTGGCGAATCTATCTCGTAGTGAAGAACGCAATGTGGACCCAAGGATGACTATAGAAGTCCCATCTTAAAGAGCCGATGAGGAGAACCTCGGGAGGACCGCTTAGCGAAGCCCCGCGTGAAGAAACACAGAGCGGCCCTATTGCAGACATGCAGTCATCATGTGACCAAGGAGGCACCCATCTTTTCGGATCTTAGTCAACCAGTCAATGGACAAGACTCGGGAATGTTTACGTGCGGGGGCACATCTTTCGAAAAGTGGGAATGAATCCCGATTTTGTGTATACACACTCGCTTTAGGTTTGACTCTTTTGAGAGAGTATAAGCATTACAAGGTGTGGAAAAGTGTATGGAAGCCCCTGGCGACGTAAAAGACAAAGGTGTTTGGCTCTATTTTCCTATGATGTAGAGAGAGAAGACTTGTCGAGACACTTGAAAAATTGTCTTATTCATGATGATCACAAGGCTGCTTAAAACCCTTTGTTAATATTCGGGTTATTCAACTCCTAAATCTGATATGAACAAATATTTTGATTAATCACAAGGAGAAAACCAACTGATATCGAGGATCAAGCTCGGAAAGTGTATAGGGACGCTCCTCGATGCGACCGGATTTTTTTTTTTGAGATTTGTTTGTGATTTCGACCGGACCATTTACGGTTGCCTACGTTCCCTCCATCATGAAGAGCTCAGTCGCCGTAGTTCGGGCCTATCCCGAATGAAAAGAGAACGAACGTTGAAATTCGAGGGTCTGAGGACCTTTGGGGATTTTGAGGATTTGGAGGATTGAATAACATATCCCCTTAGAGTGTCCATGAAAGACACGGATGCGAAGCCCCAGTGGGCATCCACGGCAAGTGTTTGTGAGGAGAAATGAAATATGCTCACATGAAGGGAAGGGTTGAATTTGCACAATCTTTGATTGGTAATTTTGAACCAAAATGGATTAGATTCCAATTTAAGCAAGCAATGAAGCATTAATTTGATCCTGACATCGAGGATATTAGAATGAAACTGCTATCCTGTAGGGACTGTGGTTGGGTTTCCTGCTTCGATCGGCTATCGGGTGATTTGGGAGATTATGACCTCTTGAGATGAGAGGTCGGCTAGGCCTTTTACTGACTGAACCTCTAAAGATGAGAGGTTGGCTCGCGGGGATGTGTTTGGGAAATCTATGGCGAGGAAGATTGATTGCCTCCAAGAATGAGAGGTCAGATTTTGACTTGGCCAAGGGCAAGGGTAATGGTGATGGGAGTATCCTCTAAAATTGAGAGGATGGCTTGGGATTGGTTTAAGGTAATGATAAGAGGAAGTCCGAGCGACTGACAACTTTTTGCGATCTTGCGAGAATTCAGGCTCCTTTTTGATCATTGGAGAGCTTCTTGAGATGCTCTGGGACTTTTGAGTTCTTCTTCTTTTTTTTTTGGAAGGCTTCCTGAGGAGCTTGGAATTATATCCGAGATTGTGAGGATTTTAAAATCCTTCTTTTTTTTTTGTTTCTTTTTTTTGTTTTTGTTTTTTGTTTTTTTTTTTTTGTTTTTTTTTTTTTGTTTTTTTTTTTTGTTTTTTTTTTTTTTGACTTGGAAAGCTTCCTGAGGAGTTGAGGATTATCTTTGTCCTTCCTTCATGGCTTGAGATAATTTGCGCATCGCCGATTCTCGAAGCTAACTTCTCGGGCTCGCTTGGACTTTCTCTCAGTATGGAGCAAAAATGATGGCTAAACCGGGTTTCAAAACACGCCGATCTTGAAATGAGAGGGTAGTGTTTAGTAAGGGTGAGGTGAGGTAATGGCTTTCCTATGGGTGAAAGGTTTCAACCGCAATCCCTACGAGATTAAGTCTTCATTGCTTGCTTAAGCTTTATATGAGAAAAAATCCATGCAAATTCATCGAGCAACGAGATGATGATGATGAAAGGGATGTGAGCATATGAGATGCAAGATGGAGAGTTGGTAAGCCCCAATTTGGGAAGGATATCAATTGATTTTCTCACTCCGATTAGTTTAAATATTAATCATTTTCGAAGAATTAGTGGTTGAGCAGCACAAGTGATCATTTTGGATAAAACCATTTCAATTAAGTGTAACGTGGGTGCGCAAATGATGTCTCGAGTCTAGCAAGAAAAGAAAAAGACTTATATTAAAAATTAGACACTTAACCACTATGTCCAAAATGGACTACAACGACAAATGTCCAGAAGGACTTAGGTGAAAGAAAAGTACTAGAACCTACGAAGGTTGACTCAAAAGACTATTTTAAAGATAGGTAGCCCCCGCCTAGCCGCTTTTGCTGTTGAACCATGCATCTATTCTTCGACGCTGGAGACGGGAGCTATTGCAGACCTTTCCATCAGGATTTCCTTGGCAACTTTTTGCTCAATCCAACCATCTTCATTGCCTGCGATGACTGGTTCATTGGCCTTGCAAAGGGATGAGTCAAACTCCATTGTGCCCACAAGGCTTGAACCACCAAACTCGATCATGTTGACACTCATGTTGTTAGGGAGCGGGTTATTGATAGTATTGGGTCCCTCAGGCATCTCTAACCTCCCTTGCTCAATCAACCCTTGGATGGCCTTTTTCAGGGGGACGCAATCATCCGTCAGGTGCCCATGGTACTGATGAAAGGCACAATGCTTGGAGGTATCCAAAGGAGCGTTGGGGTTTCTAGGCTGATAATTTTCCAAAGGCCGGAGCAAACCTTCTCTCACCAAACCTCTGAAGATATCACTCAAAGGCATCCCAAAGTTTCTCAAGTCTTGGAGCCGGGATTTGGATGCATCAGGCTTCTTGGGAACAAAGGAAGTGGCATTATTACAGTCCTGTCCCGCGTAGCCGATCGCCTCTTTGCCTTTAGCGAAAGTGAGAGTAGTTTTGGAGGGAGGAGCCCGATATCCAGAGTGGCGAGGTGCGACAGGTCGGCTGGCGATTGTAAGCCTTTTCAAACTTAGCCCCGGAATTAACCATTGCCCGCAAGTCAGCGTAGGGGAAGCGGCGGAGGGAAGCCCTCAAATGCGGCTTTAAGCATGACTGAAAGATGTCTAATCGCTCCTCGTCAGAGGGAGGAATGGCCATTTCACTGAGCTTTAAGTTCCACCTCTTATAGAAATCCCCAATATTCTCATTGTGGCGCCGCATCGTTGTTTGCAGGTCAACTCTGTTTGTCTCCCATTCCAAGTTGGCTTTGTACTTATCTCGTGAAAGTACCGGTAATCTGTTCCCAAGTAGCCCTAGCTTCAGCCGCAATCGGAAAAACCATTTCAAAGCCCCTGACTTCAAAGAGAGACTAAAGTAATCGGCCAACTGCTGGTTTGTGCATCCCTTAGCCTTCATTGCCAAAGTATAGGTGTCCAAGTGAGTTTTAGGGCATGCACTCCCGTCAAACAATTCCAGAGTGGGCATCACAAACTTGTGAGGCAGGGGGACAATCGAGTCGGGATCTGTAGGCCGAAGAGCAGTGTTCTTCTTGGTGGTCAATTCAGCAATCTGTGTTTTCATTTCCTTGTGTTGCTCCATAAACCAAGCCAATTGGGGATCCAAAGGTGGAGCCATAGCGTTGCTCAAACCAAATGGATCGAGCCGAGGAGAGGAGTTACCACTTCGACACTCAGCGGAAGGGATACCATATTCCCGGGCATAGGTGAAAACCTCGTCCTTGGCCCAAATTACCCCTGGGAGTGTAGGTAGGAGCTTGGGCAAAGGATAAAACCCAAGCCACTTCGTTGGCTTTCCATTGTGGAAGGCAGAGGTAGACCCGATGTAGCCGGATAGCTCGGATTTCCGGAGTGAGGCCCATAAGTAGGCTTGAGTGTGGGCTGCTGTCCTGGATTGTTGAATTGCATGGCTGCCTGTGGCGAAGGTGTGTAACCAGGGGGATACTGCGGTCCTAGTGATTCGGATGAAACCGGGATGAAGGCTTGATAACCCATAGAAGTCTGAGTGAATGGATTTGTGAAAGCTGTGTGAGGAGCAACTGAACCAGTACCATTCTGAGGAGGGGCTCCTGACTGTGGCCCAACCGATTGTGGCGGCATTCCAAATTGTGGCCGTTGATGTGAAGGTCTGGATTGATCGGTTCCGAACCGAGGTGGGATTCCAATCTGCTGTGGCATTCCGAGGTATCCCCAACCATGAGAGGACATTCCGTACTGACTTTGCCCCCACCGAGGAGCCGTGGAACCGATTCGTCCCATCAGCCGCATGGATCCGGTGGTCCGACCTGCAGACCGAGGAACATGTGTTCTCGAGTAGCACCGAAGGAGGTTGGTGGTGGCATCCTGGAGTAATCGGGACGACCGAGATTGGGATTGGGGTCATCCTCTTCTTCCACAGCCGAAGGTGCCATCGGGATTGAGGCCGGCGGCCAAACCATGGCTCTTAATAGCCTCGATAAGGCTATTCACCAGTGCTTCCTGTCGCATTCTCATCTCGTTCGCTAACCGATTCCATTGCCATTATGTCCGAGGAGTCCCGGAGGCGGAGTGACGTTGTCCCCCTCGTTACCACCGACTGCACATTCTCAAACCCGGAGTTGAAACAAACGGCGAAGCCGATGAGGCACTTGACTCTTCCCAACTGATTAAACGGTGACCCGGTGCCCGAAACCAAGCTTTACGCGGAGTCATGCGGGAAAGACACGAGGGTTCGATGGCGGGAATTGAAGGAGGGTAGGTGTTTGGGCTCTTAGGCTCATGCAACATGCAGTTATTTGTTCATGTTGACTTAAAACACGTTTTATTAACCTAAACGGTTGGAAAAGATTGCTTCTTTCTTTTTTTCGAACTACTCGATTCTTGGATCAGTGGGCCCGTCACTACGTCTATAAGCCCCTCGTATTCCACCCGTATTTCGACCTCCCAGGTGGATGCCCCGGCGAGGGTCCTATAGGGCAAGCGGGTCCCACCGACCGAAAGAAAAACGATCCTAGAAGTCGGCGGGTAATCGAGTCTTAACGAGCATTCGATGTAAATTACGGACAAGCCGACGTCGAAAGTCAAGATCATGTCCGAGGGCTCGACAAAAGTCGGCATGATTTGATTGATAAGCGTCCACGATTGATCTTGACTTGTCGTCGCTAAGCCGTAATTAGGCATGGAATAGTCATTAATCCTTGATGACTCGTGTCAATGCCGGGAGTCGTGTATAATTTGTGCCGCCGAGCCGAAGTCAAGGCGCCTGGTCAATATCTTGGTCAAAGTCTGCGGCGGAAAACCGGCGAGAACTTCGACCGATTAGGTCCCCGAAGATATTGAGTCGGTATGCCGACAAAGGCTTGAAAGGAAAGGTCTATACACAGACAGGGCATGACACAGACCAGATTAAAAACCAACCGGGTCTCGGACAAAGTGTGTCACGGACAAGTGCATGGTCGACACGAGGCTCCATGGGATGTTTGGGTAGTCCTGTGCTCATCCGAGAGGCGTAATAAGACCAAACGGACCGCGACAAGGATTTCCCCGGGTTAGGGACGTAGTGTGCAGTGTACGGTCACGTGCGCGTAGTGTGCAAGCAGTCTATCTTCCCTTTCTGAGTAAAATAGAGATTTTTTTTTTTATGTGTCTTAAAAAGCATGATGCATGATTTTTTTTTGAAAATTTTCTTTTTTGAAAAATCTTTTTTTTTTTTGAATTTTTTTTTTTTTGAAAATTTAGTGAACACATAAGCACGAGAATTCCAACAGTTAGGGACATTATTCCGACAGTCAAAATTTTGACTTTTCCGAGGCGGCCAAAAACAAACACGAAAACTGTGCAAAAATCAACACACACAAAGCAAAGGATTTTCAAATGTTGAGCCGGGAGCTTGACCCTCAAAAGCTTTTCTTTTTTTTTTTGAAAATAATGATACCGGTACGTGGGATTGTTAGACCACAATTTATCCCCGACTCGTGTTAGGAGGCGATAACGGGAAGTTTAATGGTTTCCATCAATATACCAAATATCATTTTTTATTAAAAAGCTTAATCCCCAGCGGAGTCGCCACTGTAACGATGTGCCATTAAAACGGAGTCGCCACGCCATTTTTGTTTTAAGGGCCAAAACTTTGAAAAATGCCCGGAATCAAGAGATTCGAGTTCGGAGGTCACGTTACGTGCCGGGAAGGACGTTAGTGTGCACCCGGAACGCCTCGTAAAAACGAGTCTTCCAAACATTCAAAATCCTTTGTTGTGTGTGTGTGTGTGTGTGTGTGTGTTTTGACCAAAATAATTTGAAACTGGGAAAAGTGAAAATTGGGATCTCTTTTTAAGACTTTAAACTGATCCCATGATTTTTTGGAGAATTTTTGGGTTGAGTCTTGGCACTCAAAAGATTTTTGGATTTGAAAAGCAATTCTGCCAGAATGAGAGGAGGCAGTTGACCCTTGACTTTGAAATGGACTTAAAGGCTTCAAAACTTCAGAATTTGGGGAAAGTCCGAGAATTAAAGTTGTTTAAAACACCCTAAATAGGGTTTCTACAAAGAAACTTTCCATTTTGGAAGTAATTTGAGGGGTCAAAACCTTCTGGAAATCTCAGATGTGAAATCTGGATTTCCAGAAGCTGATGAACTGGCCTCTAAAAGAAAAATTGAAAAGAGGAGTTTTAATAACCCAAAAAATAAAATAAAAATATGTTAGGAAAGATCTAGATGTTGGCTACAAAAAGTGTTTTGTAGTCAACATCCAATTCCAAGTTTTACTGGGTCCAAAAAATAGGAAAATGGACTGAGGTCTCAGAACAATGCTACTGGACAGCAAGATGTTCTTGAGGGAAAATGTGATTTTTGGGGGATTTGCATCTATGTTCACCCCATTTTCATCCCTAGACTTGATACCACTACTTTTTGTTAAGTGGTTATCATATTCAAGTCATCCTTGGGGAATTTATGGGGTTGAAACATGTCCTTTGCAAAGGGAAAGGGGATGTTTTGTAGAAATGAAATTTAAGAGAAAAATCAACTAGAGATCTAAAATGTGGACCATTTGAGATGGTCATTCATGAAGATGAACTTCAAGATGACCATCTTGGGTCAAAACTTAAGTTAAAATAGACATCAAAAAGACCCAAGTAAGAAGAACAAGATGAACAAGAAGTTAAAAGAGAATTTTAGGGTTTTGAGAAGGAGGGCTTTACCAATGGTGACACCCTATCTTCCTAGGCTTGGAATTTGACTTGAGGAGTATCAAGATTTGGTGTTTTGACTTGAGGAGTATCAAGATTTGGTGTTTGGATTTGTGTTTGGGTGGATTCAAGGCTTGAATGTGTTTAGGGTTTGATGATAGAGTTGATCAAAGAGAAAACAAGTGGATAACACTTAAGTCCTCCATGTTTTCTCCCTAATCTTCCTCTTGAGTAGTGTTTCAAGCTTGAGCTTGGTGTGTTTAAGAGTGATTTGAGAATGTTTGGAGTGGATTGGGAAATATTCAAGAGAAAATGGTGGCAATCAAAGGATTCCCAGCTGTTTTCTCTCTATATTTCGCCGTAACTTCTTTGTGTCAAAATGTGTTGTTTAAACTGAGAGAGGAGGGTTTAATTTATAGGACACTGTGAGTGACAAAGACATCCGCGCGGACAAGGTCAGTAGGCGTGCACTGTTCATTAATTACAGCTCCAGCCTTGGACAGGAAGAATAAAAATTCAAAAAAACCAAATTAACAGCCAGTTTTTGTGTTTCCAGCATTTCTATTTATGGTTTGATTCTTTTGTTTTGCTTTTTAAGATGCTTTCTTTGGTTTATCTTTATTTGGCAATGCCCATTCTACCCTCACTTTGTTAGGAAAGTTAGAAATGTTAGGAATGTTAGTAATTGTTATGACTTTCGTTAATTTTCTAACGAAAATTCTAACAAGCTCAAATTGGAGTACTTACAGTAAGGTCCTTACAAAAGAAGTACTTCTTAAATTTTTGATCATTAAATGATCCTTTATGCTTCTTATTTGAAATCGCAATTTTCTTCCCTTTTCTCTTTGTCCCATGAGAAGAGGTGGATGCTAAGTGAGCACATTCTGGTTTAATTTGCTTCATCATATCCACTTCTTCCGTCACATGTGAAATGAGTTCATTAACATTCCACTTGTCCTTTTGATAATTATAGGTCACCTCAAAGTGGCCAAATTGAGGAGGAAGAGAGATCAATGCTAAGTACACGAGTAAATCTTTCTATTATCTCTAACTTAATTGCCTTTAGTTTTGTTGAGAGATGAAGCATTTCCAGAATTTACTCCTGTAAATTCCCGTTACTCTTGTACCTCATGTAAACAAGCTTCCTCAATTAAGCACTTGTTTCTGATTTATCGCTTTTTGCAAAGTGTTCTTCAAGGGTATCGAGAAAAGTCTTAGCATCAACTTCCTCAGAGACGCTGTTTAAAAATGTCTTCGGGATGGCATTTTTCATGATCATTAGATTTACGCGGTTGGAACGGTTTCACTTCTCAATATTTATGCACTCTTCTTGAGTGCTTTCATCAATGAGAGCAGCGGGACTTGGTTCCCTTAATGCGAGATCAATGTCCATACAGCCCAAGATCATAGTTATCTTATTTTTCCAAGTTTAATTTTTTTTTCCATTAATCATTGGTACGTTATTTAAAGTAGTAGTAACTGATAAAGCATTTAATAAATCTGTTGGGGATAAGAACAAATAATGAAAATACAAAACATGTATTAATAACTACACACATAATGAATTAAGTGATTAATTATATCAAATGAATCCCATCTATAAGATAATCAAAATGACATCAAAACTAATATTTGGATTGCGAGTTGACTTATAAGCAATTATCTTGAGGCAACCAAGAAATTAAACGATATTTTAATCAAATACTTAACCTTCCTCTCGGCCGATTTAAGTACCTAAAAGACTTAACTAATACTCTTTTACTTGTTACCAAATGAATGTATAAATTTTCTTAAATAACACGATATTCTTTGGAAAATTCATGTTATCTACGTATTAATGTATACACTCAACACTTAACAATTTTGGATCTAAACAAATTAAATCACTTTGGTGACAATATTATTTAAAAAATTCATATAATTGTTAAGCATATAATTAATCACAAATGAGCTTGAAAATGTATGTTTTTACAAAAAAAATGAAGTAAACTGCTGAATATGTCGGTGCACGACCGTGCATTACAAACTGCACGACCGTGCTAAACTCATGAAAAATATGAAACCTTGATACAGTGGTTGCTCGGCCGAGTATAGAGATGTGCTCGGCCGAGCAAGTAGATCCGCACCACCGTGCTTCATACAACGTGCGATCGTGCCAATGGGATCGTTATTCGACACAATGATACGCGGTCGAGCATAGAGAAGTGCTCGGCCGAGCAAGTAGATCCGCACGGCCGTGCTTCATACAACGCGCGGCCTTGCTTCATACAACGCACGGCCGTGCCAATTGTCTTGATGTTCTAGAAGAAGAATAGAAAAAAAATAGGGAGATGAAGTTCTTCTAAATGATAGTGCCCTGTCTTAATCTTCGATTACTTTGTGAAGAGGATGTATGAGAAAATATGAATGTTTTGTTTGTCTTTAAAGGCCGATGGAATGCCATATATATATATGAGACTAACAGTCACTTCATTTAGGAAATACACCATTTCAAATGGAATTGTGTGAAGTTACCATTCTACCCATCATTAAATGACAACTTACACTTCATGAATTCTCAACATTAGTTAATCTTGTACACTCTCGTTTGGTAGGCCGATAGGATTAGCATGTATTAATAGGAAGGAGGTTATTAATCCAGGGATTAATAATACCACCCTTTTTTTAGGATAAATAAGAAGGGGATAAGAGGTGTTCAGATGCTTATCTGGGTTGTACTTTGGATAATTACTACGGTTGCATTTAATCTACCAAACATACTTTTATTTGACTAATAATTCTATTCGGTCATTTATCGATCTACCAAACGACCCCTTATATTATAACATTACATTTATGATTTATACATGCACGTCTACATGTTTATGTATATTTATCAAATATACACATTTTTCAATCCATTTTCTAACATGAAATCCCCTGCAAATATGATTAAGTAGAGACCCAAGCTTTCGGCTCATATTTTAAGATTTTCACCAACTCCAATCTTTCATTGTAAATCTCGTTTGACAATGTGTTTGAGACAAATGAATGATTCTCCAATTGTATTGATATTTAGAAAATCCATTCGACAAATGATTTTTGGATTTGAAAACTCCACTAACGAAGGCATTGAAGATGAAAATAAACATTCAAAAAAATGAATTGAATGTCTATTCTCTAGAAAAATCCAATATGAAGATCTATCTTAAAAAAGTAATTGTTCCTAAATCATTTTATAACAAAATTTTCCACTTTCCATTATATGCTTTCAAAATTAAGAATTTTAAAAGTAAATGATAAATATATATACATTATTATTATTATTAAATTTTATAAAATAAATAAATATTTTCAAAATATCCTTTAAATTTAAATAAAACTAGATAATTATTTTGAAATGGGATAGAAAAAAACTATTCAAATCAATAAGTGTGTAGATTAAGCATATTTCTGATACAAACTCTCTTTATTAAATTGCCCAACCTACCGAATTCAACCACTTATTAAAAACAATAATAATATTGTTGGTAAATGTCATCTTAAGCTTTAGCTGCCCCACAAATGATAAATATTTAAAATAGTAAAACTCATTATCAAATCAGAGTGGCGCAGCGGAAGCGTGGTGGGCCCATAACCCACAGGTCCTTGGAACGAAACCAAGCTCTGATACAGAGTAGCTACCATTGCCAACTTTTTTTGAAAAAAAAACTAACCCCTCACAGATAATACAACTTGCAATATTTAGCTTTCCCTTACCCAGAAGATCAATGAACTGGATTAATTAATCCTGATAGCAATCTCAAATGGCCAGATTATTTTCATCCGTTGATCCACCAATCTCACCATGACATCATCTTGTGCATTCGATTACAGAGGCTGCATCAAAGTTGTACTATGAAATAGATCAGTAGTAAGCAACTTCTTCATCTGTTATTTCCACTCCCGTTAACACTCACCGTCCCAAAATGAAAGTCTTTTTGCTTTGGATCACAAAAATGAACATTTATTTTGAAACGAATGATACAGAAAGAAAACACAACAATATAGGTGGAAGAAACAACAAATACAACAATGGAAGAACACAAACCACTCTACATACAATAGAAAACATCTTGTCCCACCTAAAATGGCACCCACAGATCGAACTTGACAGCATGAAAGCATAAAATGGTTAGATATTTGATGCTACCATGCCAAAATGGTTGCACAGGACTGATCGGGGGTGGCAAAGATGTATGATCCGGATGAACGTCCCTCGGGTCCGATGTAATGTGGGACCTACAAGACAAACCACAGTTAGGGGTGGGGGGCCTTTCTCCCCAAACCCTCCGGTGTGAGAATCATCAATCCGATTCGTAACATTTCATATATCAACATAATTCTTTATTTTCTAGAGAGAGAGAGCTTGTAATTTAAAACATACCTTGAAAATGGATGGAGGGAGTATATATAGCCAAGCAAGTGGGGAACATTATCATCTTAACTTTACACGTGTCACGCCGTCATTGGAGAGATATCCAACAAGAGATTTTGTCCGGATAAGATTAAGGCCAGCAACCAGACAAGTGGCTTGGATCTCACCTGGAGACATAAGCATGCTGAGAGAAACGAGGTGCGACATGCGACAACAAACATACGACATACGACATGCGACATGCGACAACCAACATACGACATACAACATGCGACATGCGACATGCGACAACCAACATACGACATGAGACAACCAACATACAACATGCGACATATGACATGCGAGAACCAAGCCATTACTTTGGCGAGAACCAACGGGCGAGAACCAAGTTCTTGACGAGATCCTCAAGAAATAGGAGCCCATATTGATTATATTCGGACTTGGGCCGGGTAAACATTTATGGGGCATAACATTTTGTTCCAGTCGATTCAATTTCTTTCTAACAATTGAGTGTATCCTTGCGACATCAACATTCTTAGATTCACCGTCGACTTCTTCCATGTTTTCAGGCGGCTTATTACTTCAGCGACTTTCATGGTTCAGAACGGGATCACACTTACTGGTTCCGACTCTAATTCAGCGACATTCCATTTGCTCAAGCGGTTAAAAATTTCCTTTACTATGTGGGAAAAATTGGTTTAAGACTTTCCTAATCTATTTTTTCCTTTTATTTTCGACTAAATTCATTCAATATGAATCGTTTCACACTATTTCTTGATATCTTATACCCATTCTCTAGAAAAATCCAATATGAAGATCTATCTTAAAAAAGTAATTGTTCCTAAATCATTTTATAACAAAATTTTCCACTTTCCATTATATGCTTTCAAAACTAAGAATTTTAAAAGTTAATGATAAATATATATACATTATTATTATTATTAAATTTTATAAAATAAATAAATATTTTCAAAATATCCTTTAAATTTAAATAAAACTAGATAGTTATTTTGAAACTGTATAGAAAAAAACTATTCAAATCAATAAGTGTGTAGATTAAGTATGCTTCTGATACAAACTCTCTTTATTAAATTTCTCGACCTAACGAATTCAACCACTTACTAAAAACAATAATAATATTGTTGGTAAATGACATCTTAAGCTTTAGCTGCCCCACAAACGATAAATATTTAAAATAGTAAAACTCATTATCAAATCAGAGTGGCGCAGCGCGAGCGTGGTGGGCCCATAATCCACAGGTCCCTGGATCGAAACCAGGCTCTGATACAGAGTAGCTACCATTGCCAACATTTTTTGAAAAAAAAATAACCCCTCACAGATAATACAACTTGCAATATTTAGCTTTCCCTTACCCGAAAGATCAATGAACGAGATTAATTAATCCTGATAGCAATCTCAAATGGCCAGATTATTTTCATCCCTTGATCCACCAATCCGACGATGACATCATCTTGTGCATTCGATTACAGAGGTTGCATCAAAGTTGTACTATGAAATAGATCTGTAGTAAGCAGCTTCTTCATCTGTTATTTCCACTCCCGTTAACACTCACCGTCCCAAAATGAAAGTCTTTTTGCTTTGGATCACAAAAAAGAACATTTATTTTGGAACGAATGATACAGAAAGAAAACAAAACAATACAGGTGGAAGAAACAACAAATACAACAATGGAAGAACACAAACCACTCTACATACGTTAGAAAACATCTTGTCCCACCTAAAATGGCACCCACATATCGAAGTTGATAGCATGAAAGCATAAAATGGTTGGATATTTGATGCTACCACGCCAAAATGGTTGCACATGACTGATCGGGGGTGGCAAAGATGTATGATCCGGATGAACGTCTCTCGGGTCCGATGTAATGTGGGACCTACAAGACAAACCACCGTTAGGGGTGGGGGGCCTTTCCCCCCAAACCCTCCGGCGTGAGAATCATCAATCCGATTCGTAACATTTCATATATCAACATAATTCTTTATTTTCTAGAGAGAGACAAGAGAGAGAGAGAGAGAGAGAGAGAGCTTGAAATTTAAAACATATCTTGAAAATGGAAGGAGGGAGCATATATAGCCAAGCAAGTGGGGAACATTATCATCTTAACTTTACACGTGTCACGCCGTCATTGGAGAGATATCCAACAAGAGATTTTGTTCGGATAAGATCAAGGCCAGCAACCAGACAAGTGGCTTGGATCTCACCTATAGACATAAGCATGCTGAGAGAAACGAGGTGCGACATGCGACATGCGGCAACCAACATACGACATACGACATGCGACATGCGAAATGCGACAACCAACATACAACATACAACATGCGACATGCGACAACCAACATACGACATGCGACAACCAACATACAACATGCGACATATGACATGCGAGAACCAAGCCATTACTTTGGCGAGAACCAACGGGCGTGAACCAAGATCATCAATCCGATTCGTAACATTTCGTATATCAACATAATTCTTTATTTTCTAGAGAGAGAAGAGAGAGAGAGATAGCTTGTAATTTAAAACATACCTTGAAAATGGATGGAGGGAGTATATATAGCCAAGCAAGTGGGGAACATTATCATCTTAACTTTACACGTGTCACGCCGTCATTGGAGAGATATCCAACAAGAGATTTTGTCCAGATAAGATCAAGGCCAGCAACCAGACAAGTGGCTTGGATCTCACCTGGAGACATAAGCATGCTGAGAGAAACGAGGTGCGACATGCGACAACCAACATACGACATACGACATGCGACATGCGACATGCGACATGCGACATGCGACATGCGACAACCAACATACGACATACAACATGCGACATGCGACATGCGACAACCAACATATGACATGCGACAACCAACATACAACATGCGACGTATGACATGCGAGAACCAAGCCATTACTTTGGCGAGAACCAACGGGCGAGAACCAAGTTCTTGACGAGATCCTCATGAAATAGGGGCCCATATTGATTATATTCGGACTTGGGCCGGGTAAACATTTGTGGGGCATAACATTTTGTTCCAGCCGATTCAATTTCTTTCTAACAATTGAGTGTATCCTTGCGACATCAACATTCTTAGATTCACCGTCGACTTCTTCCATGTTTTCAGGCGGCTTATTACTTCAGCGACTTTCATGGTTCAGAACGGGATCACACTTACTGGTTCCGACTCTAATTCAGCGACATTCCATTTGCTCAAGCGGTTAAAAATTTCCTTTACTATGTAGAAAAAATTGCACTACTACATTTTCGAACAAATGTAACGCATCAAATGCATCAAATGCAACATTGCTTTAGAATGGCGTTGCATTATTTCATTAATGCAACGATTTATTTGAGCTATTACAACAGCTATGGCTTCTGCGTTGCCTTAGGTTTCTAGGCGTTACATTAGATTCTTCTAATGCAACGCCTACAATAAAGCCCTTGCATTAAGTTACTTGGCGTTGCATTATGTCCTTTCTAATGCAATAGCTATATTACTAATGCAATGCCTTTAATAACACCCTTGCATTAAGTTACTTGGCGTTGCATTATATCCTTCTAATGCAATTGTTATATTACTAATGTAACGCCTTCAATAACACTCTTGCATTAAGTTATTTGGCGTAGCATTATATTCTTCTAATGAAATTGTTATATTACTAATGCAACGCCTTCAATACCACCACTAGCACCACTACTACCACTATCACTACCACCACTACTACTACTACCACATTACCACTACTACTACTACTACTACTACTACTACTACTACTACTACTACTACTACTACTACTACTACTACTACTACTACTACTACTACTACTACTACTACTACTACCACCACTATTACCACTACTACTACTACTACCACCACCACCACCACTACCACTACCACTACCACTACCACCACTACTACCACTACCACTACTATCACTACCACTACCACCACTACTACCACTACTACTATTACTATTACTACCACCACTACTATCACTACTACCGCTACTACTACCACTACTACCACCACTACCATTGCCACCACCACCACTACTACTACCAGTACCACTACTACTACCACCAATACTACCATTACTACTACCACCACTACTACTACCACCACTACTACCACTACCACCACTATTACCACTACTACCGCTACTACCACTACCACCGCTACTACCACTATTGCCACTACTACTACCACCACTACTGCCACTACTACCATTACCACCACGACCATCACTACCACTACTATCACTACTACTACCACCACTACTACCACTACCACCACTACTACCACTACCACTACTACCACTACCACCACCAACAACACTACCACTAGCACCACTACTACTACCATCACTACTACTACTACCACCACTACCATCACTACTACCGCTACTACCACTACTACTACCACTATTACCACTTCTACCACTACCACTACTACCACCACCACCACCACTACCACTACCACTACCACTACTACCATTACTATCACCACTATTACCACTATCACCACCACCACTACCACTACTACCTCTATTACCACCACCACCACCACCACTATCACTACCACTACCACTACCACCGCTACTACCACTACCACCGCTACTACCACTACTAACACTACCACTACTATCACCACTACCCCCACCCCCACCACTACCACCACCACCACTACTACCACCACTAATACTATCACCACTACCACCACCACCACCACCATCATTACTATCACTATCACTATCACTACTACCACCACTGCTATCACTATCATCACTACCACTACTAGTAGTAGTAGTAGTAATTTTAATAAATTTTAGATTTTTATTTAGATAATTAAATAAATCTAAAACTATTGTTCAAAATACTTTTAAAAATTATAAATAAGAAGGGAGTATAATTTATGTGACAAATATAAAAATAAAAAATGAATATAATTTTCGTCTGTAGTAGTGTTGGTTTAAGACTTTCCTAATCTATTTTTTCCTTTTATTTTCGACTAAATTCATTCAATATGAATCGTTTCACACTATTTCTTGATATCTTATACCTATTCTCTAGAAAATCCAATATGAAGACCTATCTTAAAAAAGTAATTGTTCCTAAATCATTTTATAACAAAATTTTCCACTTTCCATTATATGCTTTCAAAATTAAGAATTTTAAAACTTAATGATAAATATATATATACATTATTATTATTATTAAATTTTATAAAATAAATAAATATTTTCAAAATATCCTTTAAATTTAAATAAAACTAGATATTTATTTTGAAACGGGATAGAAAAAAACTATTCAAATCAATAAGTGTGTAGATTAAGTATGCTTCTGATACAAACTCTCTTTATTAAATTGCCCAACCTAACGAATTCAACCACTTATTAAAAACAATAATATTATTGTTGGTAAATGTCATCTTAAGCTTTAGCTGCCCCACAAACGATAAATATTTAAAATAGTAAAACTCATTATCAAATCAGAGTGGCGCAGCGAAAGCGTGGTGGGCCCATAACCCACAGGTCCTTGGATCGAAACCAAGCTCTGATACAAAGTAGCTACCATTGCCAACTTTTTTTGAAAAAAAAAAAAAACCCCTCACAGATAATACAACTTGCAATATTTAGCATTCCCTTACCCGGAAGATCAATGAACGGGATCAATTAATCCTGATAGCAATCTCAAATGGCCACCAATCCCACCATGACATCATCTTGTGCATTTGATTACAGAGGCTGCATCAAAGTTGTACTATGAAATAGATCAGTAGTAAGCAGCTTCTTCATCTGTTATTTCCACTCCCGTTAACACTCACCGTCCTAAAATTAAAGTCTTTTTGCTTTGAACCACAAAAATGAACATTTATTTTGGAACGAATGATACAGAAAGAAAACACAACAATACAGGTGGAAGAAACAACAAATACAACAATGGAAGAACACAAACCACTCTACATACATTAGAAAACATCTTGTCCCACCTAAAACGGCACCCACAGATCGAAGTTGAAAGCATGAAAGCATAAAATGGTTAGATATTTGATGCTACCACGCCAAAATGGTTGCACAGGACTGATCGTGGGTGGCAAAGATGTATGATCCGGATGAACGTCCCTCGGGTCCGATGTAATGTGGGACCTACAAGACAAACCACCGTTAGGGTGGGGGGCCTTTCCCCCCAAACCCTCCGGTGTGAGAATCATCAATCCGATTCGTAACATTTCGTATATCAACATAATTCTTTATTTTCTAGAGAGAGAGAAGAGAGAGAGAGAGAGAGAGCTTGTAATTTAAAACATACCTTGAAAATGGATGGAGGGAGTATATATAGCCAAGCAAGTGGGGAACATTATCATCTTAACTTTACACGTATCTGTAAGTACCCAAATCTGGCTCATGCCTTCCGGTTAAGTTTTTCGGCAATTCCCCGGACTTTCCTAAAGTTCAGGGGCAATTCAGGAACTTTTCCAAACCTTCCGAGGGGCGAAGGACTTGCTAGGAATTAAAATTCCACGTAGTCCTTCGTTGGAAAAGCCCTTCTAGAAGGCCACCTTGCATGGTTCTAGAAATGAGGTGAGTCATCTCAGGATAAAACCGCACGGCCTCATTAGCCATGGGGTTACAGCCGCACGGTTTCATTAGCTGCTGCCAGACTGCCTATAAATAGAGACCTCCTCTATTCATTTTAGGGGGGATTTTCAGTAGTGTTACTCTAACAAAACACCACCACGAAATTCCAGAGAGCTGAGAGTGTCAAAAACCACCTCCCTCCTCTTCAAAACCTTCCAATGTTGGTCCTTCCCTAGGCAAACTTCAAGGAGAAAGAGGGACACCACCATTGGTAATCTCGCCTCCCCTTTATCTTGCATTATACTTGTATTTATGTGATATATTGCTCCTTGCTTTACATATTGCTATATACTTGCTTGGTACTTGGTATATTGTCATTAAAGATCCTATCTTTAGGCATGTAAATCATATCCCCCATTTTTACACATAAAGTAGCATCCTTTGCATTAAAAAAGGTTATTTTTGCATTAAAGTAGCATCCTTTGCACTTAAAATTCCATTTTTACATATAAAGTAGCATCCTTTGCATTAAAAATGTTATCTTTGCATCAAAGAAGCATCCTTTGCAACGAAGTAGCATCATTTGCACTTAAAATGTCATCTTTTTCATTAAAAGTGTCATCTTTAGCTTAAACATGCATCCCCCATGTCCCTCATGGTTGGATCTCTCTCCTAGGATTGCCTAGTGACCTTTATAAGACACAAAAAGGCATAGGATGAGTATAAAGATCCAATCTTTATACCCCTTCCCTAGTCCCTCTTGGTACTTGGAGCATCTCTTGGAGCGAGATGGTGTAAAGGTCCTATCTTTACATTATTTCTTCCATCTAAAGATGCCATAGACAGATTCTCCTTTAGAAAATGATGAGCCCTAGCCACATATCTCCGATCATCACTTGAGACGAGCATAAATGTCCCGAAAAAGTCCAAATTGTCTCAAGATGTAGGATTGATAGGCAAAGGTCATTCCTTTCTAAAGAGTCTCATCCTTGGACTCTAAAAACGGTGTCCCTATCTTGATCACATGTGACCCAAGGTCTCATCATGATGATCATAAGTCCAAGATGAGAAGGGGACCAAAGTCCCTAATACATAAAAATCCAAGTAATCCCGAGCGATAACCAACTCATGGTTTATACGTCCGGAAGACCACTTGGTACATTCCCTCCTTTTCAAAACACACGTCCCACACACGAAAGCACAAAGGCAAGTATGAAAAGCGGATCTTGGAAGACTTGCTTCGGCAAGGCTCTTTGGGTGAATGACGATCCGTTCTTCCCAAAGGGTAACTTAACCTCCGAACCCAAATCCTTTTTTTCAAAGTTTTGAGGAAATCAAAATGGCGTGGCGACTCCGTTTTACAAATTAAACCGGACGTTTCCAAACTGATGTGAGACGGTGATCCCCCTTACACGAGAAAGTGGTTCCAAAATAAAATAAACAAAAAAAGAGAGCCGCTTATCTTGGGCACCACATTCACAGTATCACGCCGTCATTGGAGAGATATCCAACAAGAGATTTTGTCCGGATAAGATCAAGGACAGCAACCAGACAAGTGACTTGGATCTCACCTGGAGACATAAGCATGCTGAGAGAAACGAGGTGCGACATGTGACATGCGACAACCAACATACGACATGCGACATGCGACATGCGACATGCGACAACCAACATACGACATACAACATGCGACATGCGACATGCGACAACCAACATACGACATGCGACAACCAACATACAACATGCGACGTATGACATGTGAGAACCAAGCCATTACTTTGGCGAGAACCAACGGGCGAGAACCAAGTTCTTGACGAGATCCTCATGAAATAGGGGCCCATATTGATTATATTCGGACTTGGGCCGGGTAAACATTTGTGGGGCATAACATTTTGTTCCAGTCGATTCAATTTCTTTCTAACAATTGAGTGTATCCTTGCGACATCAACATTCTTAGATTCACCGTCGACTTCTTCCATGTTTTCAGGCGGCTTATTACTTCAGCGACTTTCATGGTTCAGAACGGGATCACACTTACTGGTTCCGACTCTAATTCAGCGACATTCCATTTGCTCAAGCGGTTAAAAATTTCCTTTACTATGTGGAAAAAAATTGGTTTAAGACTTTCCTAATCTATTTTTTCCTTTTATTTTCAACTAAATTCATTCAATATGAATCGTTTCACACTATTTCTTGATATCTTATACCTATTCTCTAGAAAAATCCAATATGAAGATCTATCTTAAAAAAGTAATTGTTCCTAAATCATTTTATAACAAAATTTTCCACTTTCCATTATATGCTTTCAAAACTAAGAATTTTAAAACTTAATGATAAATATATATACATTATAATTATTATTATTAAATTTTATAAAATAAATAAATATTTTCAAAATATCCTTTAAATTTAAATAAAACTAGATATTTATATTGAAACGGGATAGAAAAAAACTATTCAAATCAATAAGTGTGTAGATTAAGTATGCTTCTGATACAAACTCTCTTTATTAAATTGCCCAACCTAACGAATTCAACCACTTATTAAAAACAATAATAATATTGTTGGTAAATGTCATCTTAAGCTTTAGCTGCCTCACAAACGATAAATATTTAAAATAGTAAAACTCATTATCAAATCAGAGTGGCGCAGCGGAAGCGTGGTGGGCCCATAACCCACAGGTCCCTGGATCGAAACCAGGCTCTGTTACAGAGTAGCTACCATTGCCAACTTTTTTTGAAAAACCCCTCACAGATAATACAACTTGCAATATTTAGCTTTTCCTTACCCGGAAGATCAATGAATGGGATTAATTAATCCTGATAGCAATCTCAAATGGCCAGATTATTTTCATCCCTTGATCCACCAATCCCACCATGACATCATCTTGTGCATTTGATTACAGAGGTTGCATCAAAGTTGTACTATGAAATAGATCAATAGTAAGCTGCTTCTTCATCTGTTATTTCCACTCCCGTTAAATCTCACCGTCCCAAAATGAAAGTCTTTTTGCTTTGGATCGCAAAAATGAACATTTATTTTGGAACGAATGATACAGAAAGAAAACACTACAATACATGTGGAAGAAACAACAAATACAACAATGGAAGAACACAAACCACTCTACATACATTAGAAAACTTCTTGTCCCACCTAAAAAGGCACCCACAGATCGAACTTGACAACATGAAAGCCTAAAATGGTTAGATATTTGATGCTACTACGCCAAAATGGTTGCACAGGACTGATCGGGGGTGGCAAAGATGTATGATCCGGATGAACGTCCCTCGGGTCCGATGTAATGTTGGACCTACAAGACAAACCACCGTTAGGGGTGGGGGGCCTTTCCCCCCAAACCCTCCGGCGTGAGAATAATCAATCCGATTCGTAACATTTCATATATCAACATAATTCTTTATTTTCTAGAGAGAGAGAAGAGAGAGAGAGAGAGAGAGAGAGAGAAGAGAGAGAGAGAGAGCTTGTAATTTAAAACATACCTTGAAAATGGATGGAGGGAGTATATATAGCCAAGCAAGTGGGGAACATTATCATCTTAACTTTACACGTGTCAAGCCATCATTGGAGAGATATCCAACAAGAGATTTTGTCCGGATAAGATCAAGGCCAGCAACCAGACAAGTGGCTTGGATCTCACCTGGAGACATAAGCATGCTGAGAGAAATGAGGTGCGACAACCAAGACATACGACATGCGACATGCGACATGCGACAACCAACATACGACATACAACATGCGACATACGACAACCAATATACGACATGCGACAACCAACATACAACATGCGACATATGACATGCGAGAACCAAGCCATTACTTTGGCGAGAACCAACGGGCGAGAACCAAGTTCTTGACGAGATCCTCATGAAATACGGGCCCATATTGATTATATTCGGACTTGGGCCGGATAAACATTTGTGGGGCATAACATTTTGTTCCAGTCGATTCAATTTCTTTCTAACAATTGAGTGTATCCTTGCGACATATACATTCTTAGATTCACCTTCGACTTCTTCCATGTTTTCAGGCGGCTTATTACTTCAGCGACTTTCATGGTTCAGAACGGGATCACACTTACTGGTTTTGACTCTATTTCAACGACATTCCATTTGCTCAAGCGGTTAAAAATTTCCTTTACTATGTGGAAAAAATTGGTTTAAGACTTTCCTAATCTATTTTTTCCTTTTATTTTCGAATAAATTCATTCAATATGAATAGTTTCACACTATTTCTTGATATCTTATGCCTATTCTCTAGAAAAATCCAATATGAAGATCTATCTTAAAAAAGTAATTGTTCCTAAATCATTTTATAACAAAATTTTCCACCTTCCATTATATGCTTTCAAAACTAAGAATTTCAAAAGTTAATGATAAATATATATACATTATTATAATTATTAAATTTTATAAAATAAATAAATATTTTCAAAATATCCTTTAAATTTAAATAAAACTAGATATTTATTTTGAAACGGGATAGAAAAAAACTATTCAAATCAATAAGTGTGTAGATTAAGTATGCTTCTGATACAAACTCTCTTTATTAAATTGCCCAACCTAACGAATTCAACAACTTATTAAAAACAATAATAAGATTGTTGGTAAATGTCATCTTAAACTTTAGCTGCCCTACAAACGATAAATATTTAAAATAGTAAAACTCATCATCAAATCAGAGTGGCACAGCGGAAGTGTGGTGGGCCCATAACCCACAGGTCCCCGAATCGAAACCAGGCTCTGATACAGAATAACTACCATTGCCAACTTTTTTTTAAAAAAATAACCCCTCACAGATAATACAACTTGCAATATTTAGCTTTCCCTTACCCGAAAGATCTATGAACGGGATTAATTAATCCTGATAGCAATTTCAAATGGCCAGATTATTTTCATCCCTTGATCCACCAATCCCACTATGACATCATCTTGTGCATTCGATTACAGAGGCTGCATCAAAGTTGTACTATGAAATAGATCAGTAGTAAGCAACTCTTCATCGGTTATTTCCACTCCCATTAACACTCACCATCCCAAAATGAAAGTCTTTTTGCTTTGGATCACAAAAATGAACATTTATTTTGGAACGAATGATACAGAAAGAAAACACAACAATACAGGTGGAAGAAACAACAAATACAACAATGGAAGAACACAAACCACTCTACATACATAAGAAAACATCTTGTCCCACCTAAAATAGCACCCACAGATCGAAGTTGACAGCATGAAAACATAAAATGGTTAGATATTTGATGCTACCACGCCAAAATGGTTGCACAGGACTGATCGGGGGTGGCAAAGATGTATGATCCGGATGAACATCCCTCGGGTCCGATGTAATGTGGGACCTACAAGACAAACCATCGTTAGGGGTGGGGGGCCTTTCCCCCCAAGCCCTCCGGCGTGAGAATCATCAATCCGATTCGTAACATTTCATATATCAACATAATTCTTTATTTTCTAGAGAGAGAGAGAGAGAAGAGAGAGAGAGAGAGAGAGCTTGTAATTTAAAACATACCTTGAAAATGGATGGAGGGAGTATATATAGCCAAGCAAGTGGGGAACATTATCTTCTTAACTTTACACGTATCACGCCATTATTGGAGAGATACCCAGCAAGAGATTTTGTCCGGATAAGATCAAGGCCAGCAACCAGACAAGTGGCTTGGATCGCACCTGGAGACATAAGCATGCTGAGAGAAACGAGGTGCGACATGCGACAACCAACATACGACATACGACATGCGACATGCGACATGTGACAACCAACATACGACATACAACATGTGACATGCGACATGCGACAACCAACATACGACATGCGACAACCAACATACAACATGAGAGAACCAAGCCATTACTTTGGCGAGAACAAACGGGCGAGAACCAAGTTCTTGACGAGATCCTCATGAAATAGGGGCCCATATTGATTATATTCGGACTTGGGCCAGGTAAACATTTGTGGGGCATAACATTTTGTTCCAGTCGATTCAATTTCTTTCAAACAATTGAGTGTATCCTTGCGACATCAACATTCTTAGATTCACCTTCGACTTCTTCCATGTTTTCAGGCGGCTTATTACTTCAGCGACTTTCATGGTTCAGAATGGGATCACACTTACTGGTTCCTACTCTAATTCGACGACATTCCTTTTGCTCAAGCAGTTAAAAATTTCCTTTACTATGTGGAAAAAATTGGTTTAAGACTTTCCTAATCTATTTTTTCCTTTTATTTTCGACTAAATTCATTCAATATGAATCGTTTCACACTATTTCTTGATATCTTATGCCTATTCTCTAGAAAAATCCAATATGAAGATATATTTAAAAAAGTAATTGTTCCTAAATCATTTTATAACAAAATTTTCCACCTTCCATTTTATGCTTTCAAAAATAAGAATTTTAAAAGTTAATGATAAATATATATGCATTATTATTATTATTAAATTTTATAAAATAAATAAATATTTTCAAAATATCCTTTAAATTTAAATAAAACTAGATGTTTATTTTGAAACGGGATAGAAAAAACTATTCAAATCAATAAGTGTGTAGATTAAGTATGCTTCTGATACAAACTCTCTTTATTAAATTGCCCAACCAAACAAATTCAACCACTTATTAAAAACAATAATAAGATTGTTGGTAAATGTCATCTTAAACTTTAGCTGCCCCACAAACGATAAATATTTAAAATAGTAAAACTCATCATCAAATTAGAGTGGCGCAGCGGAAGCGTGGTGGGCCCATAACCCACAGGTCTCTGGATCGAAACCATGCTCTGATACAGAGTAGCTACCATTGCAAACTTTTTTTGATAAAAAAATAACTCCTCACAGATAATACAACTTGCAATATTTAGCTTTCCCTTACCTTGGAAGATCAATGAACAGGATTAATTAATCCTGATAGCAATCTCAAATGGCCAGATTATTTTCATCCCTTGATCAACCAATCCCACCATGACATCATCTTGTGCATTCGATTACAGAGGCTGCATCAAAGTTGTACTATGAAATAGATCAGTAGTAAGCAACTTCTTCATCGGTTATTTCCACTCCCGTTAACACTCACCGTCCCAAAATGAAAGTCTTTTTGCTTTGGATCACAAAAATGAACATTTATTTTGGAACGAATGATACAGAAAGAAAACACAACAATACAGGTGGAAGAAACAACAAATACAATAATGGAAGAACACAAACCACTCTAGATACATTAGAAAACATCTTGTCCCACCTAAAATGGCACCCACAGATCGAAGTTGACAGCATGAAAGCATAAAATGGTTAGATATTTGATGCTACCACGCCAAAATGGTTGCACAGGACTGATCGGGGGTGGCAAAGATGTATGATTCGGATGAACTTCCATCGAGTCCGATGTAATCTGGGACCTACAAGTTAAACCACCGTTAGGGGTGGGGGGCCTTTCCCCCCAAAATCCTCCGGCGTGAGAATCATCAATCCAATTCGTAACATTTCATATATCAACATAATTCTTTATTTTCTAGAGAGAGAGAAGAGAGAGAGAGAGAGAGATTGTAACTTAAAATATACCTTGAAAATGGATGGAGGGAGTATATATAGCCAAGCAAGTGGGGAACATTATCATCTTAACTTTACACGTGTCACGCCGTCATTGGAGGGATATCGAACAAGAGATTTTGTCCGAATAAGATTAAGGCCAGCAACCAGACAAGTGGCTTGGATCTCACCTGGAGACATAAGCATGCTGAGAGAAACGAGGTGCGACATGCGACATACGACAACCAACATGCGATAACCAAGATACGACATGCGACATGCGACATGCGACAACCAACATACAACATGTGACATGCGACAACCAACATACGACATGCGACATCCAACATACAACATGCAACATATGACATGCGAGAAACAAGCCATTACTTTGGCGAGAACCAATTTCTTGATGAGATCCTCATGAAATAGGGGCCCATATTGATTATATTCGGACTTGGTCCGAGTAAACATTTGTGGGGCATAACATTTTGTTATGGGCACATCAGAAGCCCCGACTCCTTAGCTTGATCATTCACGATCGAGTTGAGGAGTAAAATAATACACATAACAAAATGGATATTATCATATCGAGTCAATTTCTCTGGTACTGAACATAGGTCCGCTTCCTTGATCTTTCCAGCACTTTTTATTACTGACTTCTCATTTCATTTCAACTTTTTGTATTTTCTCTTTCCCATTTCATTTCAAGACCTTCCAATTCCACTCATTACCGTAAATTTCGGCCGGTAAATGTGACAATTCTGCTACTTCCCATCTTGTCTTGTCCAGCGATCTTTCGGTTCAAGGCGAGCTCTTACCAAGCGAGATGGTTGAGTTAGGCGATTTCTCGTTTCGACAATTGTTCCTAAATCATTTTATAACAAAATTTTCCACTTTCCATTATGTGCTTTCAAAACTAAGAATTTTAAAAGTTAATGATAAATATATATACATTATTATTATTATTATTAAATCTTATAAAATAAATAAATATTTTCAAAATATCCTTTAAATTTAAATAAAACTAGATATTTATTTTGAAACGGGATAGAAAAAAACTATTCAAATCAATAAGTGTGTAGATTAAGTATGCTTCTGATACAAACTCTCTTATTAAATTGCCCAACCAAACGAATTCAACACTTATTAAAAACAATAATAAGATTGTTGGTAAATGTCATTTTAAACTTTAGCTGCCCCACAAACGATAAATATTTAAAATAATAAAACTCATCATCAAATCAGAGTGGCGCAGCGAAAGCGTGGTGGGCCCATAACCCACAGGTCCCTGGGTCGAAACCAGGCTCTGATACGGAGTAGCTACCATTGCCAACTTTTTTTTTGAAAAAAATAACCCCTCACAGATAATACAACTTGCAATATTTAGCTTTCCCTTACCCGAAAGATCAATGAACGGGATTAATTAATCCTGATAGCAATCTCAAATGGCCCGATTATTTTCATCCTTTGATCCACCAATCCCACCATGACATCATCTTGTGCATTCGATTATAGAGGCTACATCAAAGTTGTACTATGAAATAGTTCAGTATTAAGCAGCTCTTCATCAGTTATTTTCACTCCCGTTAACACTCACCATCCCAAAATGAAAGTCTTTTTGCTTTGGATCACAAAAATGAATATTTATTTTGGAACGAATGATACAGAAAGAAAACACACCAATACAGGTGGAAGAACAACAAATACAACAATGGAAGAACACAAACCACTCTACATACATTAGAAAACCTCTCGTCCCACCTAAAATGGCACCCACAGATCGAAGTTGGCAGCATGATAGCATAAAATGGTTAGATATTTAATGCTACCATGCCAAAATGCCTGGCATCTTTAAGCCAGGTCTTTTTGTTCCTGGTGCCTGGCACCTTTAAGCTAGGTCTTTCCTGTGACTGACACCTTTAAGCCAGGTCTTTTTGTTCCTGGTGCCTGGCACCTTTAAGCCAGGTCTTTCCTGTGCCTAACACCATTAAGCCAGGTCTTTTTGTTCCTTGTGCCTGGCACCTTTAAGCCAGGTCTTTCCTGTGCCTGACACACTTAAGCCATGTCTTTTTGTTTTTAGTGCCTTGCACCTTTAAGCCAGGTCTTTTCTTTGATCCAACTTTCTTGGCGGCAATCTTCACTTTATCATCTTTTTGGGCGGCTTTCTAGCGGAAACCTTCACCTTATCATCTTTTGGGGTGGCTTTCTAGCGGCAACCTTCACTTTATCATCTTTTGGGGCAACTTTCTAGCGAAAACCTTCACTTTCTCTTCATCACATAAGCAGTTCGGGATGCGAACCCTCTTGTCAGCAACTCCTTAGAGGTTCAGGATTCAAGCCTCAACAAGTTGGAGAGAGCACACTCGAGCTTTATCATCCGGCAAAATAAATTACCTACAAAAGACACGAGGTAGTCGCAAATCTAGTAAACACTTTCTTTTTATTTGACACAACAAGCATATATTACGTGACTATTATTTAAATGAGAGAAATAATGAACCACAAATATCTTCGCATTTTACTGAGTTTATTCATTTCAAGCATATTATCATGACTGTCATTTTTCATTTTTTAATATTCATTATTTCAAGATCTCAAATATGTAGCGGGTCAACGTACCCCTACACCCTGATACTTTCATTTCCACTTGCGATATTAGCATAACTTTTCATAATTTTGACATAATTTTGCACATAAACACATAGCATAGAACTCACATATTTTACTTTATGGGCTATTATTTTTCGTGTGTCATAATTCTTTTATACTTATTTCGGTCGCAATGTATTATTTTCCTAATTTGACAATTTCTCAAATTTAAACAATTACGTAAAGGCACAATTTAAAAATTGGAACGGAGCATGCTGTGAGATAATACTAATCCACGTTCATTCATCTTTAGCAACCTATATTTCATGTTTCATGATTCAAAGAACATATTGGTGCATTAAATTAATCTTGCGGGTAATCACAAACTTTCCTTCATTGTACTATTATTCATTTTTGTGAACATACAAACATGTATTATTATATAATATAACCCTCTTAACAATCCTCTCTTCCAAATACTCCCTCCGTCCCAGACCAAGAGTCCTACTTTCCCTTTTGGTCCGTCCCAGACCAAGAGTCCCTTTTCTTAAATGGAAAGTTTTCCATATATTTATACCCTTATCATCTCCATATATTTACAAAAAAACCATTACTATTCCTCCCACTCATTCTCTCTCCTATTAAATATTTTTAACTTTTACATTCTCTCTCCTATTCCCTACCACACATTTAACTTTTACATTCTCTCTCCTATTCCCTACCACACATTTAACTTTTACATTCTCTCTCCTAAAATTTTCTACCCACTTTAAAAAACATTCTTAAGAAGCGTGAAATCCTCCCCGAGGACCCTTGGTCTGGGACGGAGGGAGTAGTATTTATCGGAAGTATAACTATTTAATGTTTTAACTTTGACCACCCCTATTTTCTATCGAACAGATAAGGCATGTAGCAAGTGGGTTAAACCATTTATTCTTATCAAGTAAGCATAACAATAGAGGGAACATTTTACTTTGCTATGTAACGGGATTTCTAAGCATACATTCAAATTGTCACATAACGGGTTCATATAAAAATAATCTAACATGAATAGAAAAGATGGGAAGAAATGACCTAACGGAGGTTAACGATATTTTGGATGAATTCTGTTAAAGCTTTAACGGAGAATTCTAACGATCATCAGATATTTAACGGATGAAGATACTGTTGACCTGTAACTTGATCCATCTAACTTGATGGTGGAGTCCATTCTGCCAAACAATTCCACGCCATTCGTTTTTCAGCCCACGACTTTGCACCACATTCTCTTCCCACTTTCATTTCCTCTTCATCAGGAGCGACTTCCCTTGACCGGCGACTTCCTCCATCGGCGACTTCCTCCACCGGCAACCTCAAGGTACATCTATTTCTCGCGATATTTATTATATAGTAACCTTCAATTAGGCGACATTCAAGCGATGAGGTCCCTAGGCACTGACCCCGCTCCGCCGCTGATTTCCGCCGCCTCCGGTCTCGCTCCGCGACTTTGATTCTCACCTGCTATCTCTCTCAACCGATGTCGGATTAAGGCGGCTTCGCCGGCGAATTGCACCATTCCAGGCGAGATCTAAGCTTGCAGCTCTGGACAATTTCATCTGTAAGCCTTTTCTTTTTTGCGATTTCATTTGACAGTGATTTGTTTTTTTTTGAGATATCAGTTCTTGCAACTTGGATGGCGATTTGGAATTGGCGACTTGCTTGATTTTCGAAGTACCGATTTGTGATTTCACTTTTTGATTTCCCCTCTGCGACTCAACATTGCGACATTGCTTTGCTATTTCCTTTTCTTGAATTCCCCATCCCGCGATTTCTTTCCGCTTTTGCACATGCAATTTCAATTTCTGTTAGGCGACATTCAAATGATCGTTGTTAATCTTGTTTTCTTTTGAACCTTATTCTTGTTGCCATAGGTTTGTTTTGCGGCACAACATCCGATTATTCATATCTGCTTGTGATGTTTCCAGGCTTGTCTAAGTCACCAGATCTGGATTTCCCAGATCTGGTTCTGCTCTTCCCTCGCCAAGAAAGATGAAAAAATGTTGACTTTCAGCTCGTTATTCAGTCCAGATCCGCTGCCATCCCCCCATTGTAGTCTAGTTTTGGTACATTCGGCTCCTCTAATCAGCACGGCTCGCCGGAAAATGTCAGTCCCGACAACGGAACTAACTGATGCTACCACGCCAAAATGGTTGCACAGGACTGACCGGGGGTGGCAAAGATGTCTGATCCGGATGAACGTCCCTCGGATCCGATATAATGTGGGACCTACAAGACAAACCACTGGTAGGGGTGGGGGGCCTTTCCCCCCAAAACCCTTCGACATGAGAACCATCAATCCGATTCCTAACATTTCATATATAAACATAATGCTTTATTTTCTAGAGAGAGAGAGCTTGTAACTTAAAACATACCTTGCAAATGGATGGAGGGAGTATATATAGCCAAACAAGTGGGGAACATTATCATCTTAACTTTACACGTGTCACGCCGTCATTGGAGGGATATCCAATAAGAGATTTCGTCTGGATAAGATCAAGGCCAGCAACCAGACAAGTGGCTTGGATCTCACCTGGAGACATAAGCATGTTGAGAGAAACGAGGTGCGACATGCGACATGCGACAACCAACATGCGACAACCAACATACGACATATAACATGCGACATGCGACAACCAACATAGGACATACGATATGCGACATGCGACAACCAATATACAACATGCGATAACCAACATACAACATGCGACATATGACATGCGAGAACCAAGCCATTACTTTGGCGAGAACCAAGTTCTTGACGAGATCCTCATTAAATAGGGGCCCATATTGATTATATTCGGACTTGGACCAGATAAACATTTGTGGGGCATAACATTTTGTTATGGGTACATCAATATTTTAAACTCAAATATTAAACAAACTGGTCTTGGAGATCAAGTTCTTGTTGTAACATAGTCAATTTGCGTTTGTCAACAGTAATCTTTCTACTGCCTACAAATTTTTCTTGAACACAAGAGTGGGATGTTCCATGAAGACTTTCATTCTGCATTAAAATGTAAAGAGAGATACCCGATTGGAGCAATTCAAAGGGTGCCATAAATCCTTTTGGATGAGCCTTCGTTTGTTCGATTGCTTTGAAGCGCCATCCTTTATCGGCTAACTGGACTACTAAAAAAAAAATTCAATAAAATTTTGTTAGAGCTCCATACCAATATCATTGTTTACGCAATAATTTTGTATACATAATATTTTGTCCGTTTGTATATCTATTAGAGATATACATAATATTATTCAAGATTCTCCTAAACCTTGTATTATTTACTTTTCTAGTATGATTACAATTATATAGTTTCCTTGTTTGATTTATCTAAAATAGCTTGAGCAACACTCCACCTTTTGTATAAATATTTACTTTGTGAATAATAATATTTGAGTGTTTTCTTAACATAATTCCTCCATAACTTTGTGAGTGTTTTCCTTCACGAAATTTCTCCAAACCCTTTGAGAGAGTTTTCTCATAGAATTCCTTCATAACCTTTTATAACCTTTTCACTCATCTTATATTATAACTTTTACATGGTATTAGAGTAGACCCGTTACATGTGTAGATTCAACGGCCCACAATGTGTTGTTTCGTGCGTATAAAGTGCTATTTTCCACAGAAATACTACTGTCTCCCCTTTAAAAAAGGTTGTTTAGTTATATATTAAAAATACTTTTGATAGGACATTTTTAAGAATAATACATTACTTATTAATATATTAATATATGCTTGATTAATAAAATAAAATTTGAGTGATTTGAAGGTACAATTAACTAAATTTTATCTTTTAAGCAAACGACTTATCAAAAAATAACCCCCTTTTTGGTATGGAGCTCTTACAAAAATTTCAATGAAATCAACTTTACTTCTTATTTTTATGTGGTTATTTCATTGGTGTACACATTAGACAAATATACATTTTATGTGAAGAGTCACGAACATCCTATCTATCTATCTATCTATCTATAACTATATAATGGCTGAAGTGAATAAGGATTCTTTCTTAAAACAGAAATTTGGGCGGGAAAAATGAAATCTAAATATGGAAATAAAAATGCTTCGTATTCCTAAACTGTGTAATTAATACTAACCTGATTCACCATTAAGTTAACAAGCATGCTGTCTCGAATTTCTAATGAACATTTAATATAATTTCTACTTAAAAACAGTTCCTAATAATTATATACTTATTACAACTCCAATTCGAAAATGAAAGAAGGCAACAATTGCTTACAGTCCCTTAATTATTTTTACAAATTCCATGCAATAAAAAATTAAAATATGTAAATAAGAATTGAAGTCCAATCGTTTTACATCACATATAAATAGTTACACAGCTCCATTTCAAATTTGTTCCTTTCTCTTCTTCTTTTACTTCTCTCTCTTCTTCTTCATTCATCTTCATTCAACAATGTCTCTCTCGCATCACTATTAAAAGACCTTCGTAGGGAAGATCTCGATCTGGGTTATCAATGTTCGTGTGGCTAGGAAGTACAAAGTTCAAGTTAGAGAAGGTGTGAAGATACCCGAAAGTTTCGAGTTAATTCTTGTGGATTCAGTAGGTAAGTTACACATTTTGTTATATGCAAAGATGTAGTCTCGGTTGAAGAACTCTTTCTTTCTACATCATCTTATGAAACTTTTTTATATTTCGGGGTGCAAGGATTCAAGCAACAATTCCCAAAATGTTAATGCATAAATATGGTCCTAAAATGAATGAATGTGCAAAAGATATTACATTTCTAATTTCAAAGTGTGGTTGAAAACAGGAAAGTATCGCATTCTTTGAACATCCTTTGAAAATCATCTTCTTTAACAAGATCGATATTTATTCGATTACGGGCTTAAGTTTCCCAAAAGGTTTTTTCCCTAATGTCTTTTCCGTATTTACTAGCTTTAATCGGATGTTGATGATTGTGGCTTGATAGGTATTTATATTTCTTATTTTAACTATTTTTTATCCAGTTCCTTTTTTTTTTCTACATTAATTTTTTAAATTTAACCTTTTCTTAGATGTTGTTGGGAGATTGGTCAGAAAAAGCAAAGTGAAACATATTCACAACCAACGTACAAGTCCAGGTGAAAAGTTAATAGAAGTCGTATTGGAGGACATTGGGTAATTACTTATTTCATTTGAAGTATATATGTTTCACAGTTTGATGTACTATTTGTAATTTTTTTGTTCCTTTATTGACAAATTTTTTTTTCCCAGGAACAACTCTTTAAACTGTACTCTTTGGGGTGATTATGCTGATGAGATGTTTAGTCTCATTGAAACATGTGGTGATTCTCCTTTGATTGTTTTGATTCAGTTGTGTAAACCAAAAAGTTATGATGGTAATGTATTCTATACCATATTGTTCTATAGTATAAATTATCTCATCATTATTCTGATGTGAATATAACTAACTATTATTATTATATGATTTTAGGTAAAATTTCAATCTCAAATGCATTTTTTGCTACTAAACTACATGTTGATCCTATTGTTCCAGAAATTGCTGAACTGAAAAGGTAGTAAATTTGTTCATTGATTATTTTTTTATTTACCTTTTCATCTTTTATATTAATATTCTAATGTGCTAATATGCTAATATATTTTCTCTTCCAAATTTCATAGTTTGTTTGCAGTTGAATCTGGATCTTCTCATAAGATCACCAAATTGAGTCATCTAATGCTTATTCCAGCTTATGATGAACTTGAAAGTGGTTTGGCTAACGTTTTGACTCGTAGCCGATCTTCGGAATGCAAGGAGGTTTTTTTTAAATAATTTTGCTCTTTTATTTACATTTCTGTTCATGTTTAAAGGAATTCGTATCTTCATTCATTTCTTTTTATATTTTGAAGGAAGGATACTTTTGGGTGATAGGTCAAATTTCTGAAGTATTTGTTGATGGATGTTGGTCTTTTATTAGTTGTAAGGTTTGTATGCATAAGTTGGATTCTGTTGAAAGCGGTTATTTTTGCAAAGGTTGTAACAACAATATAACCAAGGCCATTCCAAGATATAAAGTGAAGGTGAATGTTCACTCTGGTGATGAGACGGCGAAATTCATGCTATGAGACGAATCTTTGTGAAACATTGGTTGGTCAATCCGCCGTGGAGCTAAAGGACCACTATATTAAGGTTTTTAAAAATAATTTAATTTTATTTTATTAAATTGAAGTCATTTATTTAATATTTTATCTACTAATAGTTTCACTTATTTTCATTTCTTTCGGATTACGTAAAGTGGAAGAAAGGAATATTGTTTACCCCATTGTCCGTATGAAATCATTGCCATAGTAGGCAAACCGCTATTTTCAAGGTTCATCGAGGGATGTTAATTTAAGTGGTAAAGATCAAAATTATTCTTACGGATCCTGCTTTCATGGGAAATCTTTGGTGGATAAATATATTAAGGAAAAAATTAAGGTCAAAAAGGTTTGTATTAGGTTTTGAAATAACCATTGCAAATGTACTTTAAATGGTTTTCTTTATTAATGTTGTTCTCTTTTTTGTAGAGGATTGATGTATTAGCAAACTATTAAGGAGGTGGTGATGAAGTTATTGAGGTAATAAACTTGACAAAGCTATTTAATTTTATTTTTCATTCCAAATTTTATTTTATTTTTTTCTTACTTTTATCATTTTTGTAATGTAGATAAATGATTCTTGTGGTGATAATGAAGAGAAGACCCCAAAATGTTGGCTTGAAGAGGAGATTTTTGTCATTTGAAGACACTGCGACAAGCACATTAACAGGTGATGGTGGATCATCTAACAAGGATGGGATTCATTCATGTAGGAAATCAAGATTGAGAAAGATTGAAAATTTTACAGTCTTTAGTGTTTTTTGGTTAATTTTATTGGAACATTATCATTTGAACAATTGTGTTATTTTGTCTGATTTGGGTATTTGTAATTTGTGGATTTGTAATTCATTTTGGGTTTTCTTTTTTTTTTAATTTAGATTTTATAATAGTTTTATGCATTTTGTTTTCACTTATTTCCTTTTTTTTTTGAATGTTAAAGTGTTTTTACATTTACTTTTTGTTTTTTTTTAGATATCAATTTTATACTACCTGACATGTTCTTATTGTTCAAATTATAATGCTTTCCCCCTATTTAACTTATTTCTACCAACTAAATCATTTCACTTAAAAATTCCTTAAAATCAAATCCCTAATCATGTTTTCCTCTAAACAGAATCAAGGAAATCTTAAAAAATCAAATCACAATAATAAGTTTGCTAAACATAAAATCTGAGCAACCTTATTCAATCATTTTTAATTCTCAATCAATGTGTCTACTTTATTCATTTCAAATTAAAATACATGAACATCATATCCTTGATTATGTTTTTAAGACAATGGAAGATGTATATAAGAGAAACTTACTTCTCCTCTAACATAAGTCCACTATGGTAGATCTCCATACAAAAATTATCTCCAGTACTTGGAAAACAAAATGCATAATCAAACATTTTGTTAGAATAAAATCAATTACGACTCAAAAAATATTATCTATACTCTTTATGTCATATAATTTAAGTTACAAATGATTTACATTTCAATGTTGCTATTAAAGTACCTTCCTTTCATGTAAGCCGTTTTCTAATAAAAATTCTGAAACATAAACATCAATTTTTGAAATACAATGTTTTTCCAATGTCATTTAGTCATGTATCCAATCATCTTATGAAGAAATTAATGTTTATTAAAACAGTTTTTTAAATCAAATATAGTATCCACAATTAATATACGTATAAAATAGATTATAATTTATGGAAATTCTAAGTTATAATGATTCATTAAAAATACATTCTTTTTATTTACGCTATTCTGTAATGAAAACCACTTATTTTAATCGAAATGACATCAAAATTAACTTTTGTTAAATCAATAATAGTTCAATTACACTAGATTATCTATACCTAATTTTGTAGCTTAAAAAATGCTTTAAGTACAATTCTTATGTCTAGGTTAACTTGACTCTTTGAATTCCACTCCCATAATCACTTGACTCCTTTATATAAGTGTATATCACAAATTTCTAGGAATAGTTTTTTACTAAACTCCAATCGCTTATAAAATTTTATTATCTTACAAAAACAAACCGCAATATTAAGTATTACAAGAGAAATGAAGATCACAAAGTCAATGATAATATGCAAGAAGAGGAAGTCTGAAAATGATGATACTGGTATGTCCTATATTTTTTCCATTTTTTTATTTTTTTCACAAATAAAAAACTATATTTTTACCATTTTCTATTATCATTTCACCTCTTATTTGTTTAGTTCTCGGCTGAAGTTTAAGAGGATGAAGATTATACTACAAATTCCAAGTTTATTTTTTATTTTTCTATCTCTGTTTTTTCATTATAATCAGTTATTTCTAAAAATAATTACGTTTTAATACTAGATTGCTATTAAATTTTTTTGTTAGTACTTTTCTATCTAATTATAATTATAATTACAATAAACATTTATATTTACTTAAGTTATTTAAAAGAGTGTATGTTATTTATACATTAAAAGAGTTTTTGTTAGTTAAACAAATTATATATTTTAAACTGTGTTTACCTTTCACTGAACATTAATATTTCTCTCGTGTTATTTATTAATTAAATAGAAGTCTCAAATTTAATAAATGCATCATAGGTTAGTAACTCTATAGAAAGCAACTAGGTCTACATGTGTAATGATTACTCAAGTTTCCAAGATGTAATCCTTATATTAATGACAGATATCTTTACATTATTAACCTACAAACTCGCTATTAGTGTATTTAATGTATGTATTTGGCTTTAATGTTCACCATTTCCCTATAACAAGGTTGTTGGTAATTAATCTTTACTCATCAATATGGATTTGGTCATTTTTTGGGTATATATATGTATCTACCCTTCCAATACCATCCCTTATATAATTCCATCCTTAGTTGTTCTCTAGAACTGCAAAATGTGTGATGAAAATGGCTCCTCTTCTGAAGAAATTGATTCTGACACCGAGGAGCAGAATCATGCATTCTCTCGAAAACCACTAAGAAGCTTCACTTTGGGCACATTCGTATACCAAACTATAACAGCCACGCTCTAAAATGTCCTACGCATGCCCATTCAAGCCTTCAGACCGGTCGTAAGTTGCGACGTATGGGTCACAACTCATCACATAAAGACGCTTATCGATGCTAGCAGTGTCATCTAATTTTTCTAATGCATCTAGGGAGAGCATAGAGCCTTAGCCGAATACTTTAGGAACATCCTAGAGTTATTTGGTTCTCTTGATCCCCCTCTTTGTAAAAAGAATGATTTGAAGAAGAAACCTTTTGATAAGGGTGATGGTGGCCGTGGTGGTGGGGCATCCGTTGGCTCTTATGGTGGGGAGGGTGGTTCTTTTGTTCACTAAATCAAGTTTTATTTTCTCGTTATTCGTATTTGTTTTTTTGTTTTATGTCGCTTGTATTTTTTTTTCTATTTATGTTTAATATATATATTAGACTTTTGTCCTTTTCTCTTATCAATTTTTATTTTTATTAGTTTCATTACATACAAGTAAGCTTTTAGTTATCCTAAATAAGGGTTTCATGTATTTGTCAAAATTTCCTATTTTAAAGCAAATACATTCCCAATAAATTCGTATCAAAAATTTGGGGTTCATTTTCAATACACCACGTCATGAAGATATTATTTATAATCATTAGACAACAAAATCAATTTGAAAAAAAAAAGGATTTTAAAATTACATCATAACAATGTTTCTTGCGCCTTCGATCAATAATTCTTATATTTTATAAAAAAGTAGCAAACTTGATTCAAAGTATTAGACCTAAAACAGATGGAAGTAATAAAAATATATTGAAGACGACTCTTTATTAAAAATATGTGACCTAAATCAGTTCAAGTATTAAAATTACAATTAAAAAGTAAATTAAAAAGTAAATTTATTAGTAGATCTAAGAAATTTTACCTTCGAAATCAAAGAACCGAATTTTGATTAAAAAAAATGGAGTCGTAAACCGAATTGTGTCTTCAAAAGGAGAAGCAGGCGTAAACAATCACCCTCGATCTTGGTCCCAACCCTTAAAATTACAATTAAAAAGTGAATTAAAAGTAATTTTATTAGTAGATCTAAGAAATTTTACCTTCGAAATCAAAGAACTCGAATTTGGTATAAAAAAATGGAGTCTTAAACAATAACCCCTTGATTCAAAAAAATATTTGACATAAATCGATTCAAGTATTAAAATTACAATCAAAAAGTAAATTGATAAGTAGTTCTTAGAAATTATACCTTCGAAATATTGGGAACCGAATTTTGGAAGAGAAGGAGAAGCAAAGCGTAAACAATCACCCTCGATCTTATCAATCAACCCTTGATTATCCATAATCGGAACCTCATTTTCGACGCCCTTCATCGAGTATTGGTTTGGGAACGAAAGGGTATAGGTCGGCGTTGAAATTTAGGGTTTGTTCTCGATGGTTCTAAAATCTATTCCAGCATTTAGGGAAAATTAGGTTAGTTTATTTGGATTTGGGCTTTTTTAAATGGGTTGGTTTTTTTTTGGGCGGGCTTGGGAAACAACTCGTGTAGTTAAAGTGTGTGTTTATTCCAATCATTTTATTTGGCTTTACAATATTATTGTCTTATAAATTACTCTTACTTTTTTTTTTTTTTTTTAACAAATTTCCTAGACAATTTTCGTTTCATAGTGTCATTTATATATTAATTAAAGCCAAAAAAAAATGTACCTATTTTGTGCTTTATTTTGTTGACATATCATTTTTTTTGCAGAAAATAATGTTCAACATAATATAATGCCTGTGGCTTCATCGACAACAAGTTCCCGTCAATCTTCTCAAATCATGCCATTTTCAGATATAACTAATGGTAATGGTACATATTCTTTTTTGTCAATATTTATAACACTTATTGACAAAATCATTTATCTTTAATATGACAGGGAATGTGGTAAGAAGTAGTATATCAAACAATGGTAATGGAACTACTGCAAGAAACACCCCTTCTGATTCACAAGTATTTAATTTGAAGTCACAAAAATTGAAGGCTGCCAATGAATCTCAATTTATTAAAAACAAAATATCAGCAGGGTAACTATTCCTTCCCATTTCTAAATTTTTATCTTTCCCAACACCTTAAAAATTTATACCCTTTTACTTTTTTTATAGGGACACCGTCGTCGAAATAATTGACTTGACCAATGATGAAGGATTTTCATTTGTTACACCTACTACTGCTTAAGTCAAAAAGCAAAAATTGGTAAATATTTCATTATTATTAGTATATTTCAAATTTCTAATTTCATTTGTAATTTTTTTTGTGTTTTTAATTTTTTTTAAATTCACTTCTAATTTAAAGTTATGTCTTTATACAGATATCGCCTCCGATCACCCATTGTTTCTAATTCTACTCCTCGAGAAAAGCCTTCAAAGTCCAGATTGAACTGTGATCCAAATAAGAATAGAAAACGAAAGAGTAATTCGTTTTCCTAATCTTTATCTTTATATAAGAAATTTTATTACATTATTTTTAATTATTTTAATAATATTAATTTTTTCCAATTATTTAGGCTCATTTATTTCCTTGCTCCATTTAATCTCAATAATTTGATGATGATAATTATTTTAATCGAGGTAATGCTTTTACATTATTTTTATTTATAATATTATGTTCAAAACTATGTTCAATATTATATTTTTTATATTAGTTTTAATAAATATTCTTTTCCCATATAGTTTACATGGATTTTGGTGACCCTTTACACGTATGTCCCCATCGCAATGCAATGTTTTCGTATGCGAGAGGCTTGAATAAACGTTTCAAGTCAACGTTGGCACCCAAAGTATTCTGGTTGTTGTATGCATGGAAAAGTTCAATTACCTCCAATGCCCGAATCTTCCGGTTATTTAAAGATTTATTATATGGCGATTCTCGAGAAAAGTCGACTTTTTAAGTCAAACATTCGATCCTATAATATGATGTTCTCATTTACTTCTACGTGGAGGTAAGATTGATCATGGTGTTAATAGGGAAATAGTCCACCTGCTTTCAAATTATATGGTCGAACTACCATTACATTGGTGGTTTGATACCAACCGAAGGGAACCCTCCTAAATTTGCTCGCCTGTATATTTATGACACCTGAGCATGAAGTTGACAATAGAATTCGTTGCATCGGGTATGCTCTATAATTTCTAAACTATTTTTGTGTTATTTAATGCATCATTATTTTGTTTTTTTAATATTTACATTTTCTTATTTAATGAAACAAAATAAGGGATGATCAAATTAAGAAGCTTTTGCATGAAGAGATTGTTAATGATTTGAAGAAGATTCTTGATGAGAATAATGTTCTTGTAAAGTCATTTCGAATGGTTCGTGACTCCTTGCAAGAAAAAATGAAACCAATTTTGAGATCGAAACTAATTGCTAGGCGTAAAACCGATGGTCGATGCTATGATCTACCAACTAAAGATGATGTTGCATTGTTATTGGTCGGAGATTTCGAGAATTCAATTGGAGAGAGGGATATTGTTATCGAGACTCGTACAGGTTGCTTCAAAGGATAACCGAGCTTCATCCTTCTTACTTAGGCTTGCAATATCCCTTGCTATTTTTATTTGGACAAGATGGTTATCGAGAATCTATTTTTCTCGTGGATGTCCAAACCGAATCAACCGATGGCAAACGCTATAAATTTGAAAGCATGAGAGAGTACTTTGCTTATAGGATGCATCAAAGAGAGTCGTAGTCTCGATAATATTTTTCAACCGAAAGATTGTTTCAACAATACTTAGTTGATACATGGACAATGGTCGAGGCAGACGTTTGACTTTTATGAGGACACATCAAAAGCAACTACGATGTGAAATGTATAAAGGTTTCGACCGAAGCTCTTGCTAAGGGAGAACATGACCCTTCAACTCGTGGCAAAAGAATATGTTTGCCATCTAGCTTTGTTGGAGGTGCGAGATTCATGATCCAAAATTATCAAGATGCAATGGCAATTTGCGATGGATTGGTTATCCTAATCTTTTTAATTACATTCACATGTAATCCAAAATGGCCCGAAGCTCAACGATTCCTAAGAAAGAATGGCAAACAACCACAAGATAGGGCCGATATTATGTGCCGTATTTTTAAAGCCAAGTTAGATGAATTGATGGATGATCTAGAAAAGAAAGAAATCTTTGGAAAAGTTCTAGTAGGTGTATAATTTATTTCATCTCTTATTTTCCATTTTATGAATTGAATTTATATTTTTTAACATAATTTTATTTCTTCTATTATATAAAATTAATGTTACTATCGATCCTTATGTTTTATAATTTCTAATTGTTACAGCTTATTTACACAATTGAGTATCGTAAACGTGGTCCGCCACATGTTCATATCATCTTATGGCTTCGATCGTAAACCCGATGATTCTACTCGTAGATAGAATAGACAAAATAATATCTCGCCGAGATTCCGGATGAATCTATAGATCCGCAATATTACAATGTCAGAAGGATTTGATGATTCATGGTCCTTGTGGGAAAGCAGGCATAACTCTCCATGCATGGCTAAGGGTCGTTGCACCAAATATTTTCCAAAGAAATTTCAGTGGAGAAGACAATCATTGATGAAGATGGATATGCAATTTACAAGCGCCTGCAAAATGGTCGCACGGTAGTTGTGAAGTGGAGTTAACCTTGACAACAGATATGTAGTCCCTCACAATCGGGTGTTGTTGATGAAATATGGTGCTCATGTCAATGTTGAATGGTGCACCGGGCCAAGGTCTATCAAATATCTTTGCAAATATGTAAGCAAAGGACAAGATAGAGTTATCGTAACATTTTGTAAGACAAATGATGATGGCAAAGAAAGCAATTGTTGATGAGATTAAGAATTACTTAGATTGTAGATTCATATCACCTTGTGAAGCTTCTTCGAGATTGTTGGGTTATGAAATTCATTACGTAAACCCTTCGTTGAAAGACCTCGCCTTTCCATCTACCGGTGAACAAAATATTGTCTTCCAAGACGATGATGCAATTGACATGTTGCTAGATCGTCCAACTTCACGAGAAAGTATGTTTACCGCATGGATGGAAGCAAATGAAAAATATGGAGATCTAGCAAAGAGTTTGACATATGCCGAGTTCCCTACAAAAATTTGTTTGGAATCGTAAAGAAAGAAGGTGGGATCCTAGAAAACGTGGTTTCCAAGATTGGTCGTATATTTTGTAGCTCCCGGACAAGGTGAATTATATTATTTGAGAACTTTGCTTAAATTTTGTGCGCCGGTCCAACTTCTTATGAGGAAATTAGACGTGTTGGTAATCAACAACATGGTTCTTTTAGAGATGCATGCTTATGCTTTGGGTTTCGCTTCGGACATGATGATAAAGTGCGCAGCACGTTGATGGTATAAAAGAGGCAAGTCAATGGGGAAGTGCTTCATCATTGAGAACCATGTTTGTCCGTTTATTGATGTCGTGATCTTACTCAAGGCCCGAATATGTTCTGGGCATAGTTGCTTTGAATTTTTTGTCAGATGACATTCTTTACAAAATCAAAGACGTCTTTTAGATCATGAAGGTGCAAATCCATTATACTCTAGCCAATTTAATTCTCCATAATTTATAATAATATATTTCTATTTATTTTGTTCTCTTCTAGCAAATTCCCATAGAAACTTAATTCTAAACTATTTACTTACTCTCTAATACCAGCTTAATATATATATTCTTCTTTCTAGGACTTAAACTAAGCGATGAAGAAATCAAAAATCTTACTCTCTTGGAGATTGAAAACTTTGCAGAGTTAGCAGAGGAAAAAGCCTTCGTGACTTTCCTCTCGATATGCCTTATCCAAGCGATTTTGATCCCAGTCTATTTACAACAATAGAATGATTTTGTGTAAGAGTTGAACTATGATAGAAATTCATTGGAGGCCGAGCACAAGTCGATTATTGGAATTATGTAATCGACGAACAGAGGCATGCTTTACAACCTTATTATGAATGTGGACATTGATCTTGATGTTGGACGAGTTTTCTTTTATATGGATCTCGTGGAACTGGAAAGACTTTTTTTGTGGAAGATTCTTTCATCTATTGCAAGTTACGATCTGCGGCGAAATCGTATTAAATGTGGCAGGCATCAAGTGGTATAAAGCATCACTCTTACTCCCTAATGGTCGTACCGGTCATTCCAGGTTTCAGCAATTCCATTAACTTTGGATGAAGATTCAACATGTAATATCAAAAACAAGGTACTTTCTCAAAGTGAGCGACGATTAAAACTAAGCCTATAATTTGGGATTTAAGCACCTACGGTTCAGTAGATATATTTCGTTGGGCACTCGGCCGTAACGTTGAGGGACATAATGAGGTTCAATCACACAGATAGTTTGAATCAACCGTTTGGAGGCAAGACATTCGTTATGGGGAAGCGGAGACTTCCGCCGATACTTCCTGGGCCATTCCTAAAGGTACCAGATGCCAAGACGCTGCTTGTTATGCCATCACGATCAATTCATCATATTTACGGGTCTCATGTCAAAGTTTTGAGGCTTTCCAAGAATATGAGACTACAAACAATTAAAAATGATTTAAAGTGGTTTAGAACTCAAGGCTTTCGCAGAGTGGATATTGGAGCGTCAGATGGGTCATACGGTAATGATAATGATGCTGAAGCCACAATAAAGATTCCCGATGACTCGATTGTTAATGAGTCGATGGATTTCATCAAGTCTATTGTTGAAAGCATATATCCTGGCCTCACTCGATCATTTTAATGGATTCCGATTATTTATAGGAAGGAGCTTCATTCTTGCTCCAACCCCTGATGTGGAAGCCGAGAACATTAATGCCTATATGGTTTCGCATACAACTAACTCAAACAAAGGACTTATTTAAGTTCCGATTCTATTCGTGCAAATCCAAGATAACTCCAGCTTTCTTTGAAGATCTTCATTCGACTGAGTTTTTAAACACTATTTGCGGTTCGGGTTCTACTCACTCATGAAATACATTTAAAGGTGCTGGCCTGTGACACCAAACACTATGTCAGCTGAGAAACATCAATTATCGTTCGTGGTTATGTGAATGGAACAAGGTTAATTATTACAAGGCTCGGAAATCATGTTCTCGAAGGGAAAGTCTTCTAAACGGTAGTAATGTTGGTGATAATCGTATTTATTCCGAGAATGACATCGACTCCAAAGCAGATATACGGTCTGCTATTTAAATTATGTAGGCGAATAGCTTCCGTTGGCTGTCATTACATGCAATGACAATCAATAAAAAGTCGTACACTCTCTTTCAAATGTCGGAATTTTCTTGAAGAAGCCTCGCTTTTCGCCATGGTCATGTATAATGCTGTATCGTCTAGGGTCACAAATCGCCACGGATTCAAGATATTAATGTGCGATGACGAAGGAAACCTCACCAATGAAACTACAAATGTTTGTTTATAATGAAATTTTCCAAAATTTGTAATATTCATAGATGTTTGTTATTTTTAAAAAGTATTTATTTCTTTTAAGTTAGATCATAAATAATGTATTTGACTTTCATGTCAATAAAGATTTTTTTTTGGATGGCCTAGCTTCCTCGATAAGCTGGGCACGGCTATTATTCCGACCGCTAATCTCTCTTCTTCTCTCGTTTCTCATTACTCCCTTCCGTCATCAGAATTAACAAATTGCACTAAAACCCTTTCTTCCCCCAAAAAGCCTCACCTACCTTCGGCTCACTCTCCCCCATTCACTCTGGCCGCGCCCCCCTCTTTCTTTCCCAACGTCCGTGTAAACGCAATTTCCTCTACTAATTTCTTCATTATTTCCTTTTATTTTCTATTTCATCTCTTTCGATATGTTCTTATCGGCCTTGACAATAAAAATCCTTTTCGAGGTAGTTTTGGCTTTAACTCAAGCTAACGGGTGCTAAAACAATGCATTTTATATTTTCAGGATATTGAAATCAATAATACAAAGTCAATTTTATGTAAACCCTAACCATTAGTCTTCTCCTTCGATTTGAAGAGTAACTAATTGAACCACCTTTTCACTCTATTTCAATCATCCGCATTGGAACTTTGGTGATATTTTTTGATTTTATTGAATCTGATTTTTGCCAGCTTTTATTTGGTTGTCCAATGGTGAAGCTTTATGTGACTACCTAATTTGCTTCTCTAGGTTTGTTATTCTAATTTGTGGTTTTCAAATGAATTTCGTGAGTTTTTGCTCGGGTATATGATACTAGAAGTCGCTTTCAATCCATGAAGATTGCTTGTTTTTAGGAGTTTTCTTCATTTAATTGCTTTATTTATAATTTCCGCATTGTTTGGTTTTTGTATGTTATATAAGACATGTCATTTATGTCCCTTTTGGAAACGATACTTACACTTAAATATGATGCATAATGATCCTTCTTTGATACTAATAGAGCTTAAAAATCTCTTAACGGAAATATTTATTCTTAAGAGATGTTAATCATTTTTTTTGTAATGATAGACAATTTCTTACTTAGCCGCATATGAAATACTCCTCTACCATAGCTCATATAATGTTGCCAATTGATTTTTTCTTTCTTAGAAATTGTTATTGTTTTTTTTTGGCAGATCTTAGCTCTCTCGTTTAGAAGAAGTATCAAGCTAACTAAAGTCCAGCTTCAATTACCGATGGAATTACAAAATCGTGCTCAGAACATCACTAAAGACTGAATCTTCAATATTAAATTTTGTATGCATTGCTACCTGTCGTCATTCATTTGTTTCATAGCCAAGTTTATTATAATTGTCGTGAACAAAGGTCCAATTGAAAAGTGAATGCTACCGAGAAGATTTCAAGTGGTTGTCATAGATTCTTACTTCTAATAGCTTTAATATTTTGTCATGATTCACAAGCGTTTAACCAACTTACGTTTATAATAATTTCACTGGGTGGTAATTGTCAATAACGTATCAAGTTTAATTTTATTTACCGCTCATTTATTCATTAGTTTGTTCCGTACATTAAGTTTAATCTACCAATCAAGGAGTTCCTATTTTAGTAAGGCATAGGACTCGGAAACACTCGTTCCTTTACACTATCATTAGTATCGGTAAGAAGCAGTGTGTCATAGGGGTTTACGGTGCAATATTTCCAGGCAAATTTCATCAATAACCATTTCAATTATTCCTCGATGCCGATATCATTAGCACATTATACTTATATTTATTTTTTATTTTTTGTTGAAGGTTCAAGGGGAAGCCTCTTACATGATACTGTGTCATATATATGTAGTTTCTCAGTAAGAGAAGCTGACAGTAACAAAAGGACATGTCCAATAGTAAAGAATAAGATATTGCTTAATGTAAACAATTTTATTTTATGGAATAATGATATAATTCCGTTGGTATGTTAACCGTGTTCTTATTTAGCATTTTTTTATTTTTGTTTTTAAAAATGTTGAAAGGATCACATCTGAGAAGAACCAAAAATGTAGTTCGCAAGAACAAAAGTGGACATAACAAAAAGG